>JBAIZL010000002.1:401756353-401956353 GCA_036971475.1 Prosapia bicincta | reverse complement strand
TATAATGCATTTTCAAGTAACATATAAAAATTAAAATATGCAAGTTGTGTCAAACGTTTCCAATAATTATAAAAAATATCGAGTATAATTTACTTTAACTATTAATTTAAACGTTAAAGACCTAAGAAAGTATTTCATGTTATTTTACCACAGTTTTGGTCATTAATTCCCTATATACTTATAAATTATTCTACGGTGCCTAATCTGTCTAAGGTTTCTATATACTTTACACCCGGAGACATTCTGGGGTTCCCATTCTAATAAAATGTTGATTGAAGCTGAAAACAGAGTAAAGTACTTTAAATTATTCAAATTACCACTGTGAAAATAAAAAAAAATACAACACTAATAAATTTAATATAATATTTTATCCCAACATTTAATTGAGATTCATATTGACATGAATTTAAAAGTTATTTATCTACTTATTAAGTCGAACTGAATGAAATGGAATATTTTCAATATGACTAAAATATTGTGGATATCTAATATTTGGAAAAAGATTCAAATCCAAGGTCTTTTTCATTCATTATTTTCATTCTAGTTCTCTACACAAACATAAAAGCTACTGCTTAAAGACAAAAGGTAGATCACATATAAAAAATAATATTTTTTTGACAAAACTAAATTTTTAGTTTTGTTGACGAATTAAAATAATTTCAATTTAAAAAAAAAAGTAAACTCATACCATGTGTCCTAAGAATAAAATTATAACCAATTACAATTAACCTCTATTTTTGGCGTAATTATTATTTGCTTTATTTAATGCAAGAAGTCTACTTACACGTGCAAAATACTTACACGAAAATTGTTTTATCATCTTTTCTATAACCATCTTAAACACCCTACGTAAAAATTGCAAAATCATTTATGAAGATTAAATTATTTCGTGCTTCATAGCGCAAGTAGACTTTACTATTGAGAGCTTTTCAGCAGAATTAGGAGAATTTATTTACGTCAGGAACAATATAAACCTTCATAAACTAGTAGACTATGCAAATAATATTGATAAGAAAATATTTAGGAAGATTAAAATTGTTTTCAGCTCAAGCGTCTCTGTAGCCTGTGATATTTCGCCCCAATGCGTGTAACTAACGAGGAAGATGTCAAGTGTTTAACTTAAGTGTCTTGCTTGTCCTTGGAGAAAGACAACGACTTGTAAAGAAACACAGTGAAAAGGTATTTCCTTTATAAATTACGTTTTATTATTCCTAATTTTAGGGGTATTTATGTGTATAATTGCCTGTAATAGAAGTACATTTGTAGTGCTTTGCAAACGCTTTAATTTTTTTGTTTTTAAAAAACATTTCCACAATTTAAATAACTTTTGGTTTTCAGTACGTTTAAAAAAAAACCAAACAAAAAGTGTTTTGCTTTAGTCTACGAAAGTTGAGAGTTTTAGTTTCTTTGAGTAGACCGTGAAAATATACAAATTAAACTAATATACGTACAGAACTATGTTTAATTATCAGGAGCACACATCTCTGTATAAGTTATACAATCATTTAGTTCAACGAAAATTCTATATAAACTTCACATTATTCCCTTAAAGATAGTTATGGGAGACGTGATTGTAATGGATTGTCCACACTAGTAGACAATGTCAAATGATTGTCTATAGACATGTCTAAGGGTTGTCTCTAGACAATGTATCTAGACATTTTAGAGACTTTATTGTTTGTACTGACTTGGTTATTTTACAGACATAGCTGACTTTGTTGGGATCAGTGCTTGCGCTTTTAAAAGTTTGAATAACGAAATAAAGTGCTAGATGTGGAGGCATGAAATGTTTGTATAGGGACCTCATTCTTGTTGCTAATTACTGTCAACACTGAAGTTAGAAGAAGCCATCGGATTCAGAAACTTTACCCGTTTGACTCCACGTGATTTTGAAGAATTACTACAGCTTTTAAGCAGAATTTCTGAAAACAAGGAAGCACATTTAGAGAAATAATGGCACCACCTCTGAGGTTGCCAGTGACACTGCGTTTGTGGGAAGTCGTTCACCAGCCTAATGTACACTATGACCATCGAAGCAATATATTTCAAAGATTGTACCTTAAGTATTTGATACCGTTATACAATATCTAAACGTATTTGTAAAGTTAGATCCCTATAAAAACTAATGTTGTAAATTAATCACATTTGAACAATATATATATATATATATATATATATATATATATATATATATATATATATATATATATATACTTATTTTGTGACACATAAATGGAGTTATGAACACCAAACCTTTTCCGAAGGCTACACATTTCAGTAATAAAAACCGGAAATAAAACTTGAGCGAAAAAACACAAGCAATTGAATAAGTATTCCTCACGAGCTACTGATAAGAGCTTTTTACAATGTCTCGCAACACGTCCCCATTACGAAATGTTGCTCCACATTGTCTAAGGTATGTCTAAAGTATTCCAAACGAGATGGTAAACCTATACAATGCGATTTTGTATCAGAGACATGTCATTAGACATGAGTTTTGTCGCAATTGTCTATCGACAGAAATCGACTTTGTCTAATCGTGTGGACATGCCTTAAGGTTGATAAACTTTGAATATTGAACAATGTGACCATTTTACATTAAACTTTAAAAAAATTAGTGTGTTTTTATATGTTCTGGAGAATTTAAAAGGGACAAGTTTTAAAGCATAATTTTTAAAACAAAATAATTTTACGATTTAATTTTAAATTTAAGATTGAATTTTAATACTTACAAATATATTTTATTAATAATTTTTATTTATTTTTTATGTATCTAATTTGGTGTAGGTTCCAAACATAAACATAGACCTAACCTACACCTGCACAGAACGATTTATATAAAACATGAACCGATTTACAACCTGCATAGTGGAGATCAAACTAGGTTTTACTAACTCTTAGGAATACTTGTACTTTAATACTTGATGTATTGCTTTAAATATTAAAGGTTAAATCTCTAATTGTGTATTATGAAATACTTTCTAGAATTTGATAAAGATTAGGCAACTAAAAGTATCCCACTAAGATGTGTTTTCCAATGTCCATGATCAAAGACCACTTAAGTCCAAAATAAATACTATCTATATTCAAGACGTCAAAGCTTACACGTTAAATGTACACCCTTAATACTGTTTTCATAAATGTTTTTATTTCAACTATTATTTAGATTACCTGGCAAAAATTCAATGTATTTTCGGTTCATTGTGTCTTTAATTTATTTATGTTTTACAAATTTAAGAGAGTGTGGAAAGAATAAAGGGATGCAACCTGATATTCTTCGTGGATGGAAGATGACAAGAAAGATACTAATAACTACTAAAATACGAAGAGAATTACTAAATAGGATGTGGAGATCCTATACAGCACTTGATTATCTTTAAGTCGGTTTTGAAACGACTATCCCATATTGATAAGTGTAGATTTTCAGATAAGACCACAGTTAGGAAGATTCTTGATTGGTATTTATAGACTATATCATTCTCCATTGTTATAAATGGTCAACACAAAGCGGTGGGTGTGTCAATTTTATGGTTTATATATTGTAAACACAATTCATATGAAACGATAACTCCAAACACACAGATGTTCACGCACAAAAGTTAACATTACGATAAACATTGTAATCACAAGTAAGGGTGTTAATACTTACACATTTCTTTAATTTAGGTAAAAAAGTACCTAATTTTTTAGTCTCATAGGTTCAACCTACAAAACTTGATGCATTCTTCAATATCCATTTTATTGAGAATAACGGCAGTTTAAAAGTTAAGTAAATTATTGCCGTATTTTCTAGATTTCTAAAGTTACTGGAACCACGCTGCAAGTTCTTTTTATTCTGCTATTACAGTTAGATATTATTTATATGATCTAACTACCTCTATGAAGCACTCATTTACCGAAAATACTCAGAATAATAACTCAGAAATACCTGTGTAAGAAGAAGATCATCAATAGATTCTGTTCTCATAAGTTCAGTAGTTTGAACCACAAACTTATCAAGTTGTTTGTAGACAGGTTTCCGATATTGTTACTGAAGGCAGTGAACTACTGACTGACACCTCGCTGATGAATGTCCGTAGATTAGTAGTATTACTTGGGTAAATAATGACATACAATTTTCAGTTATAATTATTTTTACTAAAACATTTTTAAATACACGACTTTCCTTTCTTGCTAAAGTCTTTGTAGTGGAAAACTTTAGCAACGTCCAAATGAAGGAATGGTTTTTGGTAATAATATATTATCGAATTCATAATATTATATTCGTAATGGACAGGAACAGTACTCAAAACATAATGAAACATGATGAATCATTTTTTTAAATAATGGTATATAAGTTCTTTTTCAACATAATAAATTAAAACTTTTTACGTTTAATTTAAGAATGTATCTTATAAAACTACATATATGATTAATAATGTTAACCTATGTTAATTTTGAAAATCATTACATCATTAAAAAGCTATACAAAATTACATTATATTTTGTTTGACATTTTACGTAATTGACTTTTCCACTTATTATTTGTACTTCTTAGAATCCCCTCTTTATAGTCCCTTATTATAACTTGAAACTTCATTAACGTTTAGAAATGTAGATGGTAATTTGCCTAAAGCCTTTAATTACTTGCCAAAACTATGATTTATCAAAAAACTTTTCTGGTACTTTTAACTAGAACTACTTGTACTTAACCTTCAAGAGAGCGCATGCGGAGATTTTCTCTGCACGAGTAATTAATTGTTAAGAAAACGTGTAATCAGTTGTCAGATGTTTATTTCCAGCTCGTTACTCCCTATCCTGGATTCTAAGAATCGGCAAAATCTGTTTTCGTTAATTTTTTTCCAAGTAGCGTTAGGGGAATTTAATCTTTGTCAATCGCGGTCAGATTGCTTAGGTTTCGTTCCCAAGCGCCCTTCGTGTAAGCTATTTGTGGAGTTCGTGCATCGTGAAGTTCAATTATTACTGTATTTGTTGTTATTATTATTTTAGTGTTGTATGTATTTTAGTATCTAAGTTTTACATTTTACAGTTATTACATTTGAAGAGGAGATAATTCGTGAAATGCTATTTGGTGTCAAAAAAATAAATAAATAAATAAATACTTTCTACCGGAAATTTTGTTAGTCTGCTCCCAACCTGACGCCTAAGTCAATGAAATTGTAAATGTAACAATTGAAGACATAATAGGTGAATCTTAAAATGGCGAAATTTGTTGAAATATTGTCAGATTTTGACGTTATAAAGAAAATCCCGCTAAACATTCATCAGAAAGCTGTTTCCATGCAGTTTTACAATAGAAGAGAAGCTTTTACTAGTAAAAAATGAAAAATGCTGTGGTACACTGACCCAGAAATGCAAGGGAAAACAGCAAAAAGAAACATTATTTTCATGAGAGTAGGTCATGTTCATACTAGTGTTGATTAGTAAGGTTAGATATGAACAATTATAAATTGGTTTTTCAACAAAGATCGTAAGATTCTGTTAGAAAATGTCGAGCTATAAAGCTAATATATTTTTTCATCCACTAATTTTTAAGGTTATGTATTTTAATAAAAATATTCCTTCTTTTCACTAAACAATATATTGAATTTCATATTCCTATGTGTAGGGCCTATCATCACGATAATATATTTTATGCGTTTAGAAGTTGTATTACTTACTTCATTACAAAAAATAACCCGCAAACACCTCAGCTTTAATGAAACAGTGGTCTAGTACAGATTGCTTACACGTTTTAACAATTCAAAGTATTTTAATAAATATGACAAAATTAAAATTGTACAATAATGATAACTAAAATAATTTATAATGCTTTTAAATAGTATTTAATTGTGAATCACCCGAATATTAAATCATAAAAAACGTTTAAATTTTAAAGGGTATTTGTACGTAATAAACCTCCGCAAGCGCCCTCTCCCGTTTTAAACTCTATGCACCCTCTTGAAGGGTAAACTAAAAAAGAATTATAATAAATAATATCAAGAGACAAAAAAAAAAAAAAAATTTCTTGGAGCTACAAAACATTATTCTGTTAATGTGAGCCACAGTAATCAGATTAACTCCGTATATATGGCACGAGCCTGAGGTGTTAATGACTTACCGCCCTCGTGCACCAAGACATTTGTCGCACTGTCACGTTCGCATTAACATGTAAATCGCATTCCTTTGTCTCGGTGGCCTTGAACCCAAGATATCGTAATTTTCAGAATCTTTCGGTCCTGCATTCTAGATGCTATATACCATGAATACCATTGTATGGTATTATAGGTAACCAACGTAATGACTGTAGCCTATATTTAATAACAAAAATATAAAGACCGCATTTTTTAAATTAGTTTCATAGTTTCGATTTTACTAAAATAATGAAATAATTGTATATTATTACAGTCACTTTTGTTATTGTTGCTTAATATAAGGTGCTTGTTGCCCTATAAATAAAATTTGTATTTCTCCTGAATAAAATAAATTGTCACCAAGACAACATTTAGCTTTGTATTTTTTGAAATGAATCATTAGATGATAAATCATTTTTCAACAGACAACATTTTTCAGTGTTTGAAGTTATTGAAAATACTAAAACGTATTGTTTATAAAAATGGTAAATTACAATGTTCAATTAATGAGCGATAATTACTGAGGAAAATTCTTGAGTAAACTAAAACTATTCTTTGAAATACTAAAAATTACACCTGCATAAGCGCATTTACTTGGAAAGGAAAACATATATTTTAATGGTGTATACTTGAATGTTATTAATTAAATTTTATTTCACTTATAATGTGAGTTTAGTAAGTTGAAATATTAAAAATTTCTGTAGCATCTTATTTATTTTGATACACTTCAACACTTTACACATTTTCTGTAGTAGCGTAATTACATTACGTTAATTATACGCCAAAACTAAGACTTATCAAAAAACGTTTCTTGTACATTTAACTAGAACTCTTTATACCTAAAATAAAAAGGAATTATAATAAATATCATCACGAGAAAAACTCAAAGGAAGAAAAAATGGTCTTGGAGCTAAACAAATTTTCCACTGGTAATGTGATCCACAGGATTCACAATGACTCGGTATGTCACGAGCCTGAGGTGGGAATGACTTATCGCCCTCGTGCACCAAGACATTTGTCGCACTGTCACGTTCGCATTAACATGTAAATTGCATTCCTTTGTCTCGGTGGCCTTGAACCCAAGATATCGTAATTTTCAGAATAATTCGGTCCTGCATTCTAGATGCTATATACCATGAATACCATTGTATGGTATTATAGGTGACCAACGTAATGACTGTAGCCTATATTTAATAACAAAAATATAAAGACCGCATTTTTTAAATTAGTTTCATAGTTTCGATTTTACTAAAATAATGAAATTATTTTATATTATTACAGTCACTTTTGTTATTGTTCTTTAATCTAAGGAGTTTATCTATAAAGATAATTTTTATTTCTCCTGAATTAATTGAATTGCTACCAAGACAACATTTAGTTTTATATATTTTGAAATGAATGATTAGTTATAAAATCATTTTCCCACAGTAATATATTTTTTTAGTTTTTGAAAATAATGAAAGTATTAAAAAGTATTGTTTACAAAGATATTAAATTTCACTGTTCAGTTAATGAGCAATGGTTACTGAGGAAAACTCTTTAGTTACTTTGCAACATTGAAAATTTCACTTCTATATGCTTATATACTTGTAAACGAAAATTATTAATTTAATGGTGTATACTTGAATGTTATTAGTTAAATTTTATTTCACTTATGATGGGTGTTTACTAAATTGAAATTTTACCAATTTCTTTGACATCTTACTTATTCTGATACACTTAAACTGTTATAATTTTCACATTTACTGTAATAGCACTTTTTTTGTTTATATGAGGACATTTTTTAGGGAGATTTGTTCCATTACCAGCGGCAACCTCTCTAGTACGAATGAGTAAGTGAGAATTCTTTATCTTATCGTAACACATTAAATGTGTTTATTTAAACATTTAAATGGGGTGCATTTTAAAATACATGACAAATTTAAAATTATAGATTACGTTTATTTATTAATTTAAATTTATTTTAGTATTGTAGTGACAGCTATATCCTCCGCGAAGGGAGGACATTTATTTATGACATATAAACTTAAAAATTAAAATTATATTTAATTAGGCTCCAACTTATTACCCTAGCAGACTTCAAAAATACTCATTCCCATTATCTTCAGAAGATTTTTATTTATTTATTTATTTTAAAACTTCTTCTCAAATATAATATCCTTTATTCAGCTTCCTTATATATAACTTGATAATTTTAATGTTCAAAAGAGTGTTATAACAAATGATCCTTTTTTCCTGGGGTAAGTATTTATCAGGGCTTTATTAAAAATGTGTGTTAATTACTAATTAACAAATTAATTAACCTTACTTATCAGGGGCTCCTAGTTTTCCGTTTTCAGCCAGGCATAATAAAGTCTTTCTGTAAACGATCTTCTGATATCTTCGGAAGATAGAACTAGGCAACTTGAAATGAAAATTGAAAGTTTGTAACGTTCTAGTTTACTTGTGAAATAAGAATTTAAATTTTTAAAATACAAAGTCATACAATTTATTAATCAGTGTCAAATTACAAAAGAACAAAAGTCAGCAATGTGTCGAGTAATTTACTTTTAATTACTGCTAGTTATTCCATACATTTTAATTACTTATTAACCTTTAAAATTATATTTATCGAGAAGATAGTAACTTAAGATTTCCAATTAAATTTTTAGAAATGAATGTTCAAAGGACAATTTCTACCGTTCATGTGTTAACCGTTTATCAATTAAAATTTCTTCAACTTAGTTAAAATACATTTTCTTTATTATCATCTAAAACGTACCTGATTGTGCACATCACTTATAAAACACTTTAAAACATATTAAACATTGCCCATAGCTTTTGGAATCACTAAACACTTAACACATCGCTCTTGCAAATCAGCGCACTTAACAAAAATTATATAAACTTTTATTTATTTGAAACACGTAAATAATCGCTTCTGACTTCTTCTTTAGCTGCGTTAAATAAATTTGGTACCGGCCTTGACATCTTAAATTTTGAATATTGGAAGCTTATAAATTTCTAGGTTACGTCCGAAAATGCTATCACGTCTGTTCTGTTAAAGAACCTCTGGAGAAGTGGGACTTCTGCAAGGGCACGCCAACGGAATTTCCCACCCTTGGTTATTATTTTGAATTTTTTGATTGGTCCATCAGATCAGGCGATATCAGACCATGTTACGTCACATGAGGTGATGTCAGTTAATTACCCTGAGTTACTAACTCGTACGATATTTTACATTTTACCCGCTAGGGGCGCTACTAACTTACCCTAGAATTACAATTGTACAAAGAAAACAAAAATTTTCTTTTATATTCGGACGATACAATTATTAAATAAAAATTAAATATATAAATAAATTCATATGTAGTACCTTATTTTAAAGAGTGTTACAGTGTATATATCAGATCCAAAAACACTTTAAATTTTATTCAGAAATTTTAAATCTAGGCATTGATTTTTATTACATGAATATTTTGAAACAGAGATGTGTTATTTAATTGCCCATCGAGTTCTCTTCTACTCACAATTTATATATTCAACTTATTTCATAAAAAAACTATTGCTGAATAATTCAAATATTTTCGTAAAATAAGATTCAGGAAAAACATGTTACACTAGTTTAGCGCATTTCTAATATAAAAAACAAATATAGCTACTCACGACAACTAATCCATTTAGATAATCCCACCGTTGTGCGAAAGTAAATCTGTTTGCTTCTAATTATAAGTTTTGATCTAAATAAGTAAACAATTAAAATGGTCAATTACATTTAAGTGTTATTGATATATTTTATGTATTTATTAATTTAATGTTTTTTAAATATCAGATTCCTTATTAGCCAGATAAGACATTGTCTTTGTACATGACTTCGATAAGTGCTCGAAAGTGCTATAATAATCTGTACATGACGTTGCCATTAGCATAAACATTAGCTTGGATCGTAACCAGTAACAGATTACGCATGATAAAAATGATTTATCAGTAAGAAAGTATTAAACAAGGAGAAGACATATACTCAAAAAATATTCCTGAAGCCTTTTTCTCTTCTGTAGTGGGTTTTTTCTTCATTAAAAGAAAACAAATAAAACTTACCCTTCAAAACTTTTCCTCTTGAGTAAAACTATTTCTTGTGAATCTGAACTTTCTAAAATAACTCTTCTTCAGAAACTTGCTTGACAGGAATAAAAGAATAAAACCAAAGGAATTTCTCAACTATATAAACAATTTCCTTTCGATGTTATTATCAAAGAAAATTTATTTGTTAAGGTCGTACTGTAAATGCATTGCCTGTGATCAAAGTTTTACAACTGAATGAAAACAAGTAAAATTTTATCAAGTAAAAACGTTGGATATAGATTCTCTTCTCTCCAACATTATATGTTATTTTCCGAGTTTGATACGACGCTTGGTAACGTAATGTTTCTGTTTCTTTTCTTAGAGCTTTTTTTTAATTTTTCTAACTACGAACACGATCAGACGTTGGCTAAGAAAGAAAATGAAGATTTGTTATAAATGTAATGATTTTTTACTAATTAACGCTAATACTGTACTTAAAAATATTTAATTTCTACTGAATTACTCTTTCCGTACCCATTCACAAGCATTTATTTTGTATATTTCATCTAGAATTGTTGGTTATTAGAAAGGTACATTCAATATTTTTTAAATTGTAAATTAAAATTGCATAAATGAGTCTCACAAACCTTACAAAATATTTTTCAAACAGATAATTAACGATTATATATATATATATATATATATATATATATATATATATATATATAACAGAATAGTACATGTTGTGACAACACTAGCAAAATAACACATTCCTCTACTATGGCCATTAGTTGCGAGTACGTGCGTAGCAAGCATGTAGTGGTCCTCTTGGATCTATACCTACAACTTACTTTAAATAAATTTTTAATTCACGAAAGGAATGTGTATTTGAACGTTAGGAATGTGAATTTCCTTATGTACTTTACAGGAATAAAAAATACATCGTTAAACATGTGTGGCAACGTAACAAGCGTACTTAAAGTATTTGAGTTAATTAACTCACCTCACAATATCCTCTCGGTTACTTTATATATAGTATACTTGCGATTTTACGGTCTAATGGTGGGTAGTACTGAAGGTGTACATGAGTTCTACTTATGGTCAAGCTGTATTAAATAGTAAAAGTTCCAAATTAAAATAATTCGTAAATTGTACACAAGAAACCTTGAATAACAGAATTTTCTGTTTTTTGTTTCTTTCCCTAAAAGAGGTTTAGCAGTTATTTGAAGACCTGAGAAAGACAGAGAATTGGATGAAAACCTATCCATGAACTGAGATGAGTGAGGCCTGGGTATTGTAAGACGTAGAAAAAAGTTTTATACCGATAAAGTAATAATTAAAAAATAGACCCCTCTGATTGAAAAATATTTTTCATATGCTAAGTGGATGTATCTCTTTTGACCTTATAAACGGATGTATTTTCCCCCGAAGTTTCCCCAGAGTGTACCTTTAGTATGACCTTCAGAAAATATTGTATGATTCGTATAGGTTGCAGACTTTATCACGAGCAATAATATGTTACGACAGATAAGTAGAGGGGAAAACAAAAACAAAATCTAAAATCAAATTATATTTTAATGCCACATCGATTATTTTGCTGTGTATATAAGCAAAAGTACTTTTTAAAAGTGATATAAATGGCAGTTCTGAAATAAAATACGAGTGACAGCCTTGTTTGTCGCTCTGAAATTCTTTAGTGAAACTGTTATTTAACCCTTCTACGATATTTACAGTGTTTTCTTGTAATTTTCATTTATTTAATTTTCTATACGTCTTTAGGGAAAGCAATTTCTAAACAAAGTAAACTTTTAAATAAATAGCCCCTTATTATCATAGAAACTCATCTTTATAAATTATTTATTAAATGCATAAATGGCGTGTGTTTTGTAATTTTTGTAATTATAGGCAGAGAATTAATAGTAGTCATTAACGTAATAATTATAACGTAATAATTTTATTTGCGAATTTTTTAATAATTATTATATTAGGAAATCAGTTTCGACAAAAAAAGTAACCAAAAAATATATGAAAATATTTGATATATTTAAACTTTGAACATTAAAATATTGTATATTATTTATTGTTCTGATTTTTATATTATGTTTATTTGTTCAAGGTTTTAATTCAATAATTTTCTATCTATTATAAAAAAAAATTTGATAAAGTATTAAAAACATGTATTTGACAAAAGAGATTACCTTTTATAAGAAACATTTTTTATCTTGATTAAAATAATCTATAAAATATTTTTAGTCGTAAATGAAATCATCTAGCTAAAACGATATTCTATGTAACGGCTCACGAACCGAAGTATAAGAAAAGTATTCTAAGCAAATCCACTCAGAAACGTTGATTGACTACGACAAAATCTTCTTTTAGCTACAAGGGACTTAAAGCTTCAATAAATCCCCAAGACAGATAGCTGAGCACGCTGTTTCTACCGAGATTGACAAATTACCGCACAAAAACCGGCCTGTTCTAGTACAAAACCAAAATAATGTTTCATATTCACCTAGTGGTTTAATCTAATACTAGTGGAATTGTTTATTGCTAGGTAATAGCCTACTGGGTTGCCATCAAATGTTCAAACTTCATCTAACCAAAATGTGCACACACAATTTACGCAACCGTTAACTAACCAAATACGTGACGTTCAAATAATCGTAATACACGGACTTTAACACGTTAAAGTCCGTGTATTACGATTATTGAATGTAGCGTATTTGGTTAGTTGGCAGCTGCGTATGTTGGTTAGATGAAGTTAGGTCATATGAAGTAGCTCCTTATAAACAATTTAATGAGAAATGTTTTTGGAGAAAATTGAAGAATTATAGTTGTATCGTGAACGTTTTCCTAAGCCATTATAACAAATTTACTGTCGTTTATATTGGATTCAGAGTTAGTTTATTGCAATAAAGTAGGTTATCGTTATTTTGTAGTATCTCTGATTAATCTTGATTGTGTTGATAAGAAGAACTAATTATGGGGAAAGGTGGAGAGAGAAATTAAGGCGAGTGTACTATTTAGTCACATAACCGTCACTTTATTGGGAAACTAAATATTATAATTTATTTAGAGTTAATCAACCTTTGGATTTCGTAAACTGAGCTTAGGCAGCGCCATGTTCAAGTTATAATGTATATACCTATTTTATTCAAAGATATTTTAGGAAATCCGCAAATGTGGTGGCCGTTTGAGATAGTTTTTACCGATGTACGATCTATCGTCATCGAGTAGTATTTTACGGATTAATAATTTAATTTTTTTTCCAAATATTATATAATCAATACAGTAGTATGTGAATACCTAAATGTAGTCTAGTAGAACTAGTAATTTATTTTACATTTATATATGTTACATATGTATATAGTTATGTATATATTTCGCACTTTTCGAATATTTTGCAAATTTGTATTTCCAAGTTATATTTTTACGACAGCATTCAAGGTTTCCTCAAACAGGATTTGCTAATACAAAAAAAAGTATATTATTGAATCTCTGTTTTTTTAAAGTGGTCAGAGAAACGAATTTAATTATACAAACAGTTTTATGAAAACAACAAAAATATATTTTAAATAGCCATAACATCGTTTAATAATATACATAATATCGTTTAAAAATACGCTAAATATTATTCATTTCATCTCCAGTCGCCTTCATTGTACAGTAATATACAAACGTCCCGAGTTTGCTATCTTCATTGCAATATAGAGTCCCTTAAACAATTTAAAGGTGATCATGGTTATATCTTCCTAATATATATATATTATTGATTATAGTATGTAGGAGCAATAAAAAGAAGAATACGCAACCTTTTGTTGGTCTAAAGCATGTAGTCAAGTATGATGACCGCTTTACGTTTCATTAACCCCCTATTTGTGTACTTATAGACTGGGGACGGTACCAGGCAGTCAGGCAAGATGGTATCTTCCGTTTCTATAACCCTATTTGTCTGGGGACGGTACCCGGTAGTTAGTTACGATGGACGCTTTACGTTTCTATAACCCCCTATGTTTTTGCTTACGGACTGGAGACATCGACTATTACCCAGACTATTGCGGGTCTGGGTGCTAAAGACATATATTGGTTAGCTATTATTCTTATATTGTTTCAATGACGACTGTTTAAACGGTAGCTGGTGTCGCGTGCCATTGAAACCAAAAGTGTCTCAGTATCTCTAGCTTTAAGATATGAAAATAATATAGACTACTTAAATTAACTGAATGTTTAGAGCCTCTTCTTTTATTTGAAACAACTTCAACATAGGTTTATATATTAAGTTGCTAATAACGGATTTTATTCTCACTATGATTTTAATATTTAGAAAAAATTCAACCGGTATGAGACATTGTATATCTTCATGTTTGATGATAATGATAATATTATAACATCTACTTGGTTTCGGAATATAGGTGATATTTCATTATTTGTTCACCACTTTACAAAGTAAAAATAAGAAACGCATAACAATCGTATATTTTACATAGTAATAATATTCTTGAAGCTAATATTCTTTTTTCAAAGTAAAAGAATATGTATATTATTCCAAACTCATGTTTTCTTAGGGGTGAATTATTAATTTGTACACTTCATAATTGCTTTGCTCACAATAAAAAAATAATTTTGCTAAATAAGCCTTTAGAAAAGGTTTTACAAAGAAGGCTTAACTTGACGATGTAAATAGTTATGATTCCAAATATAAACAATAAAAAGGGAATAGCGATATCACAACTGGACAATTTATAGCTTTAGAAAAGATGTTTATAGATAGAACATTGTCTCCAGCCGTCCATAAATTACGTACCAATGTGGTGGTTGTTCAGGGAAGACAAAATACGTTTAATTAACTACTGTGCATGCATGAGGTAGCTGCGGTTAGTTGTGCTTAATCTTGTAAGCACGTCTGAGCAATTTGAAAAGGAGTATGAATTAAATTGATTACAGCTTGATACAAAAAGTAGATAAAATGCCACAATTTATAGCAGAATACAAAATGTCTTACAATTTTACAAGAGTGCTCTAATAGTAATAATTTTTCTTTATATGGAAGAATAGCTTATTTAATTAGAATAAATAGTAATGTATTGTAGTAGATACGTTTATCTTGGTAAATATTTCATATAAGGAACTTTAAAATTAAAACATTTAAATACAAAGATTATTTATAAAATGAATATATTGCGAGTGAAACTTTTTATAGGTTTAATATATTGTTAAAATTAGTAGCATTGCGCACTGTCAAAAGCTGAAACAGACACGGCTGTTAGTTTTATATGTTTAGAGTGACAAAGCTCCTGATGATATTATTTTGTAAATTAATAAAGAACTTCCAGAGATTTTGCCCACAAATATTCTTGTTATTGATATGTTTGTATTATATATATATATATATATATATATATATATATATATATATATATATATATATATGAAGTTATTATTATTACTTGTAAATAATTTTTTTCCACCACTAAGTACAATAATTTTACCTTATGTGATGAGACACCTTTCAGCCACTCAATCAGTGACAGAGTGATTAGACAATGGTCGAGTTCGACATAAAGTAAAATTATTGCACTTGGTAGTGGAAAAAAATTATTTACAAGTATTATTAATACCTTCATAAAGTCAGTGCAACGGAAAAATAATGGACAATATCATAATATATATATGTATATATATATATTGTGTGTATGTGTGTCTGTGGTGTTTATTTGTGTCTATTTTCTGCTATATACTATCAAGTCCCGTTATCTTTATTTTCTAACATCTTTGTTCCTACTGCGAAATTTGTCTGATTTTGAGGATCGAATGTCTTCAAGTTTCTCGATCTGTGTTACATTTATACTCGTATTATGCAGGCTACTGTGTAAATGGTGTTACCTCAGGTACGTTCTTCAGCTATAAAGCCACAACAGCAAGCAGCAATAGGGAATGCCCTAAAGAGGATGTGGTGACTAAATGAAAGAGCTTACCGCTGATGTACCATAACTCTAGCTAATTTAGAGTCTGAAATAAAATATAGGACAAATACGTTATTTTTAAAAAGTAAATTAGGTTTTAAGATAATACATTCCCCCATGCTTACATCAGAGTGATTATTTAAAATGTAAATAGAATCATGAGAGGCATTCATTTAGAAAATAATATGATATATTAAGTAGCAGAAAGTAAAACAATTAGAAAGCCTCTATACGTTTTAGTTTCGAGTGCTAAAAAGAATCATGTAAACACAATCTTGTTTAGGTAATAATAGTAAACACAACATAATACACATGTGTTATAATAGTTTAAGTTTAAAAAACAAGGAGAACAATACTTAAAGATCTTTGGTTAAGACAAACAGTGTAATAAAGTAAAATAAAATCAATATATTAGTTATAAAGAAATATAGAGTAGTATTTATTTTTACCTTAGGAAATAAAAATTAATTAGTCTAGTAGAACTATTTTATTCATTATAAAACTTCATGCACATTTCTACTACAATATATCCATCTTTTGAGGTATTTCTGAGGATAGTCTTTAATTTAACTGTCGTTTTTTATATTTTTACAATTCGTAATCCACAGTTGCTCTGCAAAAAATTCATTATTACTTAACTTATTTTTAGTAGTAATTATCACATTAGGGCATCCTTAATGAAATGATAATTTTTGTACAAAATAAAATACAGGTACACATTCTGAAATACAGTTTAATAATATATATATTCTTGTTTAAGGTTATCTAATATAAAATGCATTAACTTTCGTTTAGGATACACTAAATATTCATGAACTACGCAAGAATGTTTTGTTATTTTAAACTTCAAACCTCCTTGCTCGTCTTAATATTTTCGCCGCCTAGAGGTTTCGAAAACACTGTACCGATCCTGTAATAAGTTGATTCTGGATTACGCTGTGAATCATTAATTTATATTATCTTGTTCCGTACTTAAATTTATCTAGTGTAAATGAATAATGTATTTATAATATTTTAGAAAATATTTATAATATTTATTCTAATATATGTAATCAGAAGCTTAGAAGATTGAAATGTATTCATTTATCTTTTCCTGCTGAAAAATTATTAAGAAAACGAATAGTTATTTCATGTATTATATAAAGATGAATATTTCCCTAAACGGACAGTAAAGTCCCCAGAGTCCGGAACATATATCAGAACATTAGGTGGAACATTATTATTATTTGGATTATATCTGAAACTGTCGGGTTGCAATTTGTGTTAAGCTTTCTCGTGAAAAAAGTACTTGTGTTACATCGAATTTTACGTATCGAATTCTGAAATAAATATAGAAGCACGAAATATTTGTTAGTGATGCTTTTCATTAATTAAAAATAGGTATGCATATTAAACAAGCACCAAATATTATTAACCATATATTGGGGGTTAAATTTTATAAATTAATCTAGAATGTTAGAAATATAAATTACGTTTCGTAACATTAAGTATGCAACCAGGATGTAAGTGTATCATCAAAGTAACAACACACGTAAAACTTAAAACAATAAATGATTATTTATGAAATTAGATCTTTATTTTACTAAGATAAAATATAACTGTTTATAGCTTTATTTTATACATTCACATAATACTTAGTAAGTCATATTAAAGTCATTCCTTACGTAGCGAATACGATGTGGCCTAATGATGTCCTAATACGTGGCTAAATATACATAAGTCCTTCTACGCATGTGGTTATTCTTTGAAACCATATTTATATTACATTTTACTCATTTCTGTTCATTTTATTAGTGACTATATGTAATCACTATCAAACGTAGTTAAAAACTATTAAAAAATGCGTCAATGGAATTTTATTTTTTTGAAAAAATATAATGAACTTTATGAAACTGAATATTTGGAGTACTTTTCCAAGTAATACCTAAACTTGACCTTTAGCCTGATTATTTCGAACGTAGGCTATTTTAATTATTACCTCAACGGAATAACAATGTATATGTTAGATGTCTTACTAAAGAATAGATTTTCTTTATTTAGAGAGAATATGAAGGTAAACTTTAATGCCCATTATTATTGATTTCGTAAATTTCTAACAAAACTAATGTACGAGTTAATGTTCATAGTTAGCAAATGTGTGATATTCAATAATAGCAAGGTACTTGCTTCCACACATATATATATATATATATATATATATATATATATATATATATATATATATATATATATATATATATTTATAATGGATACTGCAAAGCCGTAGGTGTAATAAATTTTCATTAAAACTGCATTGGTTGTGATGCCGTAGTTACACAATTGCTTCACTTATTACAGGTGAAATTTTGTTTTATTCTATATGCAGTGGGGTGCTAATCAAGAATCTAGATAGAGTAACGATATCAGACCAGCTGAATTCGAGGTTTAAAATGACAGCGATATACACACATTTATTATTTGTAATCGGATAAATTATCAATAAGTTACACAATAAAAGCTATGCTACAAAAAATTAAAATATGCAGTACACGTAAATATAAACACTAAAATTCTACTAAAATATTATAAATGGTTGTTTAGATTTATGGTTCTAGTAGAGAAAATTGTTTTTTTATTTTCAACATCTTTATAAAAGTATCAAAATATAAAAAATGAAACTTTTTGTACCTTAAAAATTAGAGCAGATTGTTATTTTCTGTCACATATCCATATTTAATTTTGAAAATTACATTGGTCCTAAATCGTTTATTGATCATAAAACAAGTACAATAAATGTGTTTATGAAATGTGTTTTGTTATATTAATTATTTAATAAGGCATCGTTTCTTCATCCCATAGAATTTTATTCTCACAAAACAGTTAAAAATCGCCTACGTTCATTAACAGAAACATTAGTGTATGTAAGAAAAAATAAGAGATATGAATTTATATTCATATGCATTTTTTCTAAATACATGCTAAACTCAAACTTTATTTTTTTATTCTAGTTTTACTATTAGATGGAAGTATAAAGGTGTACTTTACTTGTGAAATAGGCTGTGAATAACAATTTGGTGTATTTAAAGTATTAAAGTTAGTTTCTTTTATAGGCGTATTTCCTATTTTTTTAAATTTTGATGAAAAGCTAGTCCATCATGTATTAGTGATTATTAATCTAACAATAATGGGAATGAAGAAATCAAATAATTTTAAATTTTTTTGATACCATTATATTTATTATTTTACATGCACGTGGCAATAATAATAAACAAGGTATGTAGATTTTAACCGTGACATAGACTGTTACACATCTTCAAGCTATGAAGTAGTAGGATAGATCTTCACAACAATAGGATAGATTAAACCAAAACATTTGTGCTCTTTGCTATTTTTCCTTACCTTTAATGTTTATACAAAAACCAATTACACACTGTATAATTTGTAAATCTTATAGTTTGCTATAAAATGTAGATGTAGAAATCTTCAAAACTAACTGCTTTAAAATATATTTACATTTAAATACGTAAAATTAATGCGATTTTCATGGAAAAAATGAAATATATAACATGTAATACCTCAGGTTGGTGTATAAAATAATAATTATGTCATAGTAAATGTTTTATTTTCTTATTTAAACTACTGTAAATCCTTGGTAATTCTAGGATTTTGTGTTACTGGTACTCTCACTGTCACCAACTACAAGCTTCCTATAATATATCATCTACTAAAACAATTATCATCTCTAAGTAGTAATACCACCGATTTCTTCTATTACCACTATGAGCTCCTATTATTACCACTATTTGGGCTTTAACTATTATTATCTCTTACTACTGCTACCACCGGCTCTCAATATTATTGCTGTAAGGTAATATTATATCACTATATTTTTCTAAAAACTATTATCTTTTTCTAAATAGTTTCGCACCGATGTCTCGTACTATTACTACCATGATTAAGGAAATTTATTGTCAAAGAATTTTTACAAAAAAACATTACAAATTTAGAAAAAATGGGAAAATTACAATTTACTTAATACAAAGACTAACTTATTTTACTATTTATATCGCCTCCAAAAACAGCTATCATATCTCAATAGTACATCTACTGTCTAATATTATTATCACCGCGAATGATTAGTATAAAAAAAAGTTTATATATCTCTTGACGGAGTAGTTTAAATCTGTATGTGGCTGTTTCTTGATTTAGTTGTAGGCAATATGTTTTAATATACAATGCATACATACTAAATAATCAACATGGTCATTAAGTTTTTTTCTTTTATTTTAATATTTACACAAAATTATTTTCTCTTCACCATTTAGGGATATATTCTTTTAATTTAATATTTACACAAATTAGTTTCTCTTTGCCATTTAGGGATATACTTTTATGTACCACAACTAACAATATTGTGACAAAAACGTTTACTACTCTATTTAGAATTAAAGTTAATTTCAATTCATGTGATCGAATATATTACTAATTTGAAGTCCCTTTATAAACTTTAAAAAGTATTAAGCTTTGGAATTTTATTTGGATAATTCTGGACAGTGTTGTAGAATTTTGAATCTTTGGGTTTATATTTGTTTTAAAAAAACCTCTATATATTATACCCCAAAATAAGTTGTGACATAAAAGATAAAAATATATAACGTTCTCTGTTTCTAAATATCTATATCCAGCTCAACTCGTAACACGAAAGAGTTCTGTTGACAAAAGTAAAACGATACGAAATGAAACTCTTGCTTATTTCCCCTCGAGGCAGTAAAGTGCCGGCTTCGTGTAAAGGTGTCGAGCAAAGTGCTGAATTCAATCTATTGCAACAACAGTCCGCTGACTTCAGGAAATAGAACAGATTTCAAATACAAACTGAGCGTGCACCCAAGCAATGAAATGTAAATGTTTTGCCAAGGGAAAGTACATAAATAAATACATATACAATTTTCCGCTTTATTAATATCGATAATTAACTTGAAAATATAAGCATTTTGCGCAGAAATTGTGCATTATACCTGGTATTTTATTATAGAGAGAAAATGGTCGCTTAGACATAATTTCCCTTCAAAATTATTGATAAACAATTTAAAATTCACCTAAAAAACCTCAAAAATAACTAGGATTAATACCTTATATTGTATATACTTGTATAGGTAAAACCATGATACGTATTTCAAATCGAGACCTATGAAATACTTTTAAATTACATAAGTAATTTTTTCAAATCAGTTGACAGTTTTTTGTCTTCTAAAAATAGAAATGTATCTCCCTGTAAGATTTATATATACCTTTTAACAGTTAGCATTTATAAACTACGACTCATTTATTATTACAATAAAATGAACTGAAAAGTAAAATTCACATTAATTCCTTAGCCATTATTGTAACCTAATCCTTACAGTTGGGAAGAGGAACAAAATTGGAATAATTTTAAGAATAATGTTCAGAAATTTGGTCGAAATTTGGCTCTAGTTCCAGTTTCTACAGTACAAGGAAAAGAACAAAACCTACATTTCATGGTAACGATTATTATGCCCAGATACGTTTTACACTTTTAAAGCAATAACGTTTCTTAGCAAACTTTTATTAGTTTTAAATTTAAAATCCTAATTATTTCCTTCTAATTTATATTTATAAATGATTTGTTAATATTTCGATTCATACTTTAACAAATCTATTCACATATGCTGTTACTATGATATCGTGAAACTCTGTAGGTTTTATACGCTGATATAATTGTTAAGATTCTGATATGAGAATGGAAGATTGCAAATAATATAATACTAAGTACAAAGAACGATAGTGTATATCAGTAGTCCTTGTTTTATTGGAAAAATATGGGCAATATAATGAATATTAAGGTTTTTGCAGGACATATTCTATATGAAAATCCCTCGGTATACACCTCAATGATATATTTTTATAACCTTCAAGATTAAACCTGATAACAATCATCTCGACAAATTGATATGAAGAAGAATGGAAGTAAAGGAAAACACAAATTAGCAAGTACTAGCTTTCTTGGTTTCATAGTGATGACGTAATATCGCTAAGCATAACTTTATCAATGTAGTAAATCGATAGAAAACAAAGTGAAAATATTTCCATTATAGAGTTTATTATACCGAAGAACCAGAATCATCTGTAAATATTTTACTTCCGATTTACTCTCATACAATTGTAGATACAACATAGAGACATATTATTGATAATTGAATCTTATAATTCCTATATAAAATGTTGTTTTTACATGGTTTTATTTTTGTACTGAAATAAACTGTTTCAGTCGACTTATAATCTGTCAACGAATAGGTATATCTTTTATATACAACATTTAATAGTATTTGTGTTTTTCCTCAGTTACCTTATTTATATGTTTATAAAGTATAAATTGTTCTCAGACTTATATGTATTTTACTTTCCGTATTAGTTTTACTAATTACATATATTCTATCTTAGAATAGAGTAATTATTTTTAATGCTGTATAGGAAGAGGTTAGAGATAGTAAAGTGTGGTTTTATATATTTATATTTTCATTTCATTATAGCCGAAATGTGTTTTATTACAATCTAGGTAGCCTAATCTATTTCATGCATTCCATTACACTTATACTTCTTAAAGACATGACGTGTGTGTGTGTGTGTGTGTGTATGTGTGTGTGTGTGTGTGTGTGTGTGTGTGTGTGTGTGTGTGTGTGTGTGTGTGTGTGTGTGTGTGTGTGTGTGTATGTGTGTGTGTGTGTGTTTGTATGTGTGTGTGTGTGTTAGTCATACCTTGTATACTTTACTACAGAGTTTAGCAGGAATAAATGAAAAATATTTACCTATTACGATGAAATAGTTTGATTGTCACAAGAGACACATGAAGAAATACAACCAAAAATAGGTATAGTGATAAGTTCATGGTCCCTCGAATGGATGTCCGTTAACTTGATAGACAGAGTGAAGAGCGAGTCAGTGACCGCCTGGATCTGAGATGGGAAGTGATGTGACTCAGCGTTAAGATATCTATTGGTATGAGTCGGTTTTCTGTGGACCGAATGGTGAGCACAACCAGTCTGACCCTTCTTAACCCGAGATCCTTCTTATGAGAGAGGTGCTTAGAAGCAATGGCTATAAGGAATATGCTATTAATAAAGTGTTACACCGCCAAAGTGCCCTTCCAGTTGACTTGGACGAGAAAGAGACTGAGAAAACTGGCACTGTTTTCCTGCCCTTTATTAAAGGAACGACTGATAGGATTGGCAGACTCTTTAGAAGGCATGGTATACGTTTCGTTTACAAACCTTACATCACCATCGACAAGGTTGTTGGTAACGCCAAAGATAAGATCTTCTTGGAAAACCATGGCGTTTACAGCGTTTCTTGTGGAGTTTGTAAGAAATCGTACATTGGCCAAACGAACAGACGTATCTCAGTTAGGCTTGAGGAGAACATACTGGGCCTTAAAAACAAGCAGAAAACGTCGGCTCTGTACAAGCCCCACTGCGATACAGAACATACCATTGATTTCCAATCTTGCCGACAGATTGCTCAAGTGGAAAACTACAGTACTAGAATTATTCGTGAGGCTATCGAAATAGAGATGCAAGGGACAAACGCTATAATACTATGAATTTGTCCGAAGTGTGGAAATGTGTCATCGATAGATTTTATCGGCAGAAAGGTGAACAAAGGCAAAGGAATGTGAGTAATTGTTTGGCTCAGGTGTGTGTGGATTGACGTCAATGTGTGTTTTGACGTCAATGTGCGTGACGTCATTCCTCTATATATAGAGCAGAGGTATCTGCGCTCTTCACTCGCTCTTCAACTGTTGTTGGGTTCACCTCGTCAATGCTAGATGTGATTCTAGCGAAACTTCGGAACTGCGATTTTATGCACTGCAGAATGAACAGATGTACTCCAGATTATAACTATTCATCATATATATATATATATATATATATATATATATATATATATATATATATATATATATATATATATATATATATATAGGGATGTATATCAGAATACCAATTTTATTGTTTCCTGTATTCATGCAAATATTTTGCTTGCGTCAATAAAAAACAACCAGAATAAATGTTTGTTCGTTGACCTACGCAAGACCTGTCCCGAAGAAGAAAAACAAGTTAAAGCGTAATAGTTGGACCGTAAACTACATTCTGAGAAAAACAGGAAATTACAACTATTGGAAAGTCATAACTTCGCTTGGCTGTTTTATTACTCTCCCAATTCCTGATAACTTTGGGACGACAACATTCACATATTATGAACATGGAAATTGGTAAATGTTTTAAACGTGTAAGAAAACTAGAACTAATATTTTATTTACGTTTAAAGATTATTTGAAAACTATCCCTTTTTTATTTTATACTCAAACTTTAAATATAATTTATTGTAGGTAATTTTATTTTAACAATTGAAAATTTGTAATCCATATATTGATTTTATTTAACGTTCACAGAACAAAGCTTCATATTTGGTAATACAATAAGCTACTTATTTACAGATACAAGTTTCAATTTCGTAATCTTAAGAGGTGAGAAAATAATTGTAGAAAACCAATAGCAAAAATAGAAAAGGCTAACGTTTTTAAGAGTCAAACGGGTTTTCCTTGCCTATAAATGTTCTCCTACCTGCTCTACGCGCACAAACGCTAGATATCAACACGAGAGTATGACTCTTAACAAACATGTTCCAACATATCACATTTCATAGAGATGATATGAAATTAGACCTGTAAATGCCTTTTATTTCACGCAACCCTAAAAATAACAAAGCAAGCGGTTATTTCACGATTAGGCAGGTTCGGTGATTGAGGTTAGGAGGTCTGCTTCTGCAAGAAGAGTATCATTTCGGTCCCCTTGAAGAAACAACAGGCCGTGTCAGTGTTGAGGCCATTGTGTGTTTAGGGACTGTCAAAGACCGTCAAAGGTACGGCCAGGTTGACCTCCTTGTTGGAAAATGAAATCTCTGAAAGGCTGATGCATGAGCCATTGCTGTAATATATCCGTATAAACTATGCCAATTGCGAAATAAAACCGATTTCCTTCTGAAGTTGAGAAGAGAAGTCGGTTTTTGTTTTCACTTTTATAAGGTCTTATACAATGCCCGAATTTAATTGCCACTCCTTGGGTCTTTATTAAATTCCTTATAAAATCCCCGTTGCACAGTAATAACTGACTTGGACGTGATATTCTGACACTCAAAAAGAACTTCTTTCCTTTGAAAGCTGTTTTCTTTACTGTCTACACCTGGTGGGAAAACGGTCAACTAACTGCGGAGTAATTTTTTTGAGGTAGTATTTACACTCAAACATTACTTATTTCATTATGATTACTGAAATATTTCTCGGTAATTTAATATCGTATCTTCCAAGATTAATATGAAAACCCTTATATAGCATCGTCAATTTAGAAGCACATTACGAAATGTATGAGCGTGATAATCTTTGTTGCGTAAAATATATCATATTTCTTCTTCTATGACCTTATTATACACATTTATAAGGTTGCATCTATTATTCAATTCCATATCAAGATGACAGTGTTATATAGCACTTTGAAAATATAGTAATGATTAAAACATTTCTCTCCTTGTAACCATGAGTATAAATTATTTTCATGTAGGGAGAAAAACTGTTATTAATATTAATAATAAATATTAGTTTCTTTTCTTCAGGGAAGCATAAGAAAAGTTTACTTATTAGTTACTTAGGCTGAAAACAAAACTAGTTTATAAGAGGTAAATTAGGGGAAAAAGGTACATTCACTGTGTTATTTCTAAGAACAAGAAGGGAAAAAGAAAGTACACTTGTAATATCAACAAAGCAGCTGAGAAATATGTAAATTGTTTTAAAAAGTCTTTACTTTTCAGGAAGATTTTGGAAAAAAAATGCTTAAGATAATATGTATTTTACATCAGTGTGAATTTACGTGAGAATTCATAAAACTAAGGCGTATAAACGACAAATTACAAACAGAAAAAAACTGTTGGCTGAGTGTTACTCGCACAAATATTTAAAAAGTTAACTCTGATCGCGATTAAAAAGTAAGAACATCGGTAAAAACGAGGAGTAAGATTACGAAGGTAAAACATTTTGTTTTTGGTGGGGGATTGTGTGACTCGCGTAGGGTATTCAGGGGATAACTCGAGAGAGATTTTTTTAAAAAAGGAAGTTTTTTAAAGAGTAGTAATTTTTATTGAGCAAATTTATGAAAAAGTGCGCTGAGTAAATAAATAAAGCGTTGAAGAGAAAGTTGAAGTATATAGTGCAGAAGTGATGGTGTAGAAGTAAAATCCCAAGAGCAACGAGCAAAGACTTATTTGAGCAAAGACTCAAATAATATAAGTTCGAAATAATTTTTACTTAAGAAATGATAATATATTAACAATAAATAATATAGATTAGATTTTTGCCTAAAGAAAGATTTAATAACTAAGTAAATTTTTTGTATTTTAATTTCATTCTCCTTATATATAATAATAAATTTTTTAAATCCAACCACTTCTACACTGTAGAAAAGCCCAAATAACGAACCGCAAGAATAAATAAAACTGTATTTTAAAAAGTTTTAATAAAGAACTAAAGTCCTTAAGAGTCCAACTTTATATTTCCAATTCAATCAAAAATTTCTCATTGAGTCATCTTACTGTTTTTAAAAGCATAAAATTCTAAATTGCTTAATGTCAGATAGAACAAACTAGATTATAATAAATAAGTATAATGTTATAATTATTTAGTAAAAATAAAGGTGTGGCTGTAGGTAATGAAGGTCTTCAAAAAATTAGACACATAAAAACATTAGGAACTTATTATCTAGAATCTATTGAATTAGTCTCAATTTTTTCAGTAACCACACAAGACGTTTCATAGCACTTTCTTATATAATTTCTATGTTTTTTCAATTCTTTAAAATGAAAATGTATTAAATTTATTTCCTGGTAAGGAAACGGTAGGAAAACAAAATGCAAGAGCAACGATATTGGGAGAATAAAACTGTTTATAATATTTTTTATTGATCTATGATAAAATTAGAATAAATCATGATTTATTCATAAAATAGTCATCTATTCTTTCAGATTGTCACTTTTATCTAATTTAATAGTCAATATATGGTTAAATAATTTTTTTCACACACTATTAAAACCTTGTAACGACAAATTCATGGATGAATTTAATAATATTATATAATATATATCTTTAACTACCAGAAATGTTATTAAAATACAATTAAATAATATCAATAATAAAAGTAAAACCAAAAAGAAGCATGTTACACAAAATATCGAAAACTTTTACTGCTCTACATGGTAAAACGAATTAGAGTACTGCTTGACCACTATTTGGAAAGTGTTTTAATAACACCGATCCTACAGGGGTGGGAATCCCTAAGTAGTGGTTTGGCACTAGCATTTTAATAACTTGGCAGTGGTATTTGTCACACAGTCTTTAAACGGGGAGCATTCCAAGCTACCTAATGCACTTAGTGGTGTAATCTATCTCTAAAGAATTATTTTGTAAAAGGCGCCAGGAGTGAGAAACTGTTTAATTTGTCATTTGAGCAAAACTTTGTAAATAACGTAATTCTTAACTAGGTCGAATTTACTTTGACAATATATTCTAATGATTACACGGCTAATTAGAATCTATACTTATAAACAAGACTATGTTAACAAATAGAGATATGTGACATTTATTTTCCCATTTGAGATGGCAACAGTTCTCGGAGACAGTGTTACATATTAGCGACATAGTTTAAAATAATAATTTTTCTTAAGTTGAATCTTTGACAGAAACTCCTAGAAATATATATCTCTCTAAACGTTAATACATTTAGTTTTTTTGGGTTTGAATTTTTAAATTTAAACGTTAAAAATTTGAACAATAATTTGGTTACACAAAAACATAATTCTCAACATCTCAACAAACAAAAATTTCTAATTTTTTACTATTTAATTACTGTATTTATAGTAACATTGTGTCTATAGACAACGTAATATTAAATATTTGTCATAGTTTTAATATTTTGTAATATTTTGATTGATAACTCAGTTGACGTAGGCCGTTTTCATAATCAAATTGGAAGGTTTTTATTCCTAATTTTAAATTTTCTAAACCTTAAATTACTATATAGGAGGAACTACAAAAACGCCGTTAGAGGGTATGTATAGAATATGGTCTATACAATTATTTAAAATTTTACGGTTGAGTTCTTAAAACACTTACTAGTCGTTAAATTAATCTGTAAGTATTTGAAAAAATATATGACACTACGTTATACCAGTCAATGATGCTACTCAAGTGTTTAAGATATCATTGTACCTTTTCCAGTATTGATTCGGAAATCACATTTAAGTAACTTTTACGACAAAATTGTTTGCTTTACCATTTCACTTAGTGACAATTTAGAAAGTGTTTTTAAGAAACACCTAAAAATAATGACAGTTGGGAGTTTTACTTAAATCATTCACAGGTATAATGTTGCTAGTAAATTGAGTAACTTTTGTGATATTATTATTATTACCATTATTAATAACATAATAATTGCATTATATTATTATTTGTATCATACACATTACTACTTATTGTATAAAACTACAATCCTTTTACTGGTATAACCATCTATCTTATTTATTCATTTAAAGTTTTATTAACACTATTATGTATGCATAAAATTTTCGAGAAAATTGAAAAGGTATTCTACGCTTTTATTATGCTAATTTAAATATTCCAGATACCCTAAATATTTACAATAATAATTCATTTCTTAATAAAATTATTTATTTATTTTAATTTTACCATTAAATTATCTAATTTTCTTCAACAAGAAATATTATTACTCAATATACTACTGGAGAGGAATATATATATATATATATATATATATATATATATATATATATATATATATATATATATATATATATAGGACCTAGTATCGTGAATTATAACAAACACGTAAATTTTAAACACTAAAAAGCCTTTGTTTTATTCGTCTGAGGATACTGGCTCAGAGATTTGTATAGGCCTATATATGTTCTCTAATTATTTTATGCGTAGTGAAATCCTGAATATTTCTTTATTGCTTAGACTAGCCGTGTAAAGAAAAAAAATATAAAATAGCAAATTTTATATAAATTTATTTAAAACTAACCATATCCTGTAAAAAGAGTTTCTTCCACTCTCTGGAAATAGACTTCCAATGATATTAAAATAAATTGCCCCCACCCTACATCGGCAGATAACTTTCCACTTGAGTCGGAGTAGCCGTAATGTCGTTCGTTCAGGCAGTATTGGGCTTTGCATTCACTTTCAATTTCACTTTCAATCGAACTTTAGTGGTTCAGACGTCACCGGTGTCGAAACAAAATATTAAAAAAACTTCCAGCCATAATTATATGTTGTGTTCAGTAGTTTTGAACTTGTTTTTACGTTTAATGGTGCCAGCTTTCTTATCCAAAGCTCTTGTTTATCTAGTTTTGTTTAAATACATAAATGTTCGTTTTTTCCAATGTTACAATTTGTTTTTGTAAACCAAACTAAATCAAGAATATTACTTTAATGTACTTTTTGACACTAAAATACTTTAAAAATACAATCATTCAATGTTGTAAAGCATAGTTTTTGTCTATGTACACTTTTCGATGTATGTAATTGCTTTACGTTTGATTTGAGAACACATTGAGAAACTAAATATTTCGATAAAATCTATTAGATGAAATTATTGAGTGGACTATGTGTTACATTGAGCGAGACTGTGTACCGTTTACATTATTTTTTTTTTGAATATTACATTTCAATATAGATGTAACGTAATACACTACATGTTACATAACTCCAATATTATACGTATGTAAATACTTTGTATATATATATATATATATACGTTTTCTTGGTGAATAATTTAAAACAACATAGGTTATTCAAATACAAGAATATTTAGTAAGCTTTTCGTTGGTAAACAGTACCACCATCATCTGAAATGAAAATTACAATATTAATTATATACAATATAAATTAATAAATATTCTTGTATTTAAATAACCTATGTTGTTTCAATATATATATATATATATATATATATATAGGACCTAGTATCGTGAATTATAACAAACACGTAAATTTTAAACACTAAAAAGCCTTTGTTTTATTCGTCTGAGGATACTGACTCAGAGATTTGTATAGGCCTATATATGTTCTCTAATTATTTTATGCGTAGTGAAATCCTGAATATTTCTTTATTTCTTAGACTAGCCGTGTAAAGAAAAAAAATATAAAATAGTAAATTTTATATAAATTTATTTAAAACTAACCATATCCTGTAAAAAGAGTTTCTTCCACTCTCTGGAAATAGACTTCCAATGATATTAAAATAAATTGCCCCCACCCTACATCGCCAGATAACTTTCCACTTGAGTCGGAGTAGCCGTAATGTCGTTCGTTCAGGCAGTATTGGGTTTTGCATTCACCTTCAATTTCACTTTCAATCGAACTTTAGTGGTTCAGACGTCACCGGTGTCGAAACAAAATATTAAAAAAAACTTCCAGCCCTAATTATATGTTGTGTTCAGTAGTTTTGAACTTGTTTTTACGTTTAATGGTGTCAGCTCTCTTATCCAAAGCTCTTGTTTATCTAGTTTTGTTTAAATACATAAATGTTCCTTTTCTTCCAATGTTACAATTTGTTTTTGTAAACCAAACTAAATCAAGAATATTACTTTAATGTACTTTTTGACACTAAAATACTTTAAAAATACAATCATTCAATGTTGTAAAGCATAGTTTTTGTCTATGTACACTTTTCGATGTATGTAATTGCTTTACGTTTGATTTGAGAACACATTGAGAAAATAAATACTTCGATAAAATCTATTAGATGAAATTATTGAGTGGACTATGTGTTACATTGAGCGAGACTGTGTACCGTTTACATTATTTTTTTTTTGGAATATTACATTTCAATATAGATGTAACGTAATACACTACATGTTACATAACTCCAATATTATACGTATGGAAATACTTTGTGTATATATATATATATATATATATATATATATATATATATAATACGTTTTCTTGGTTAATAATTTAAAACAACATAGGTTATTCAAATACAAGAATATTTAGTAAGCTTTTCGTTGGTAAACAGTACCACCATCATCTGAAATGAAAATTACAATATTAATTATATACAATATAAATTAATAAATATTCTTGTATTTGAATAACCTATGTTGTTTCAATATATATATATATATATATATATATATATATATATATATATATATATATATTTTTTTTTTTTTTTTTTAACAACATAGGTTATTTAAATACAAGAATATTTATTAATTTATATCCGAAGCTTTTCGTTGGTAAACAGCACCAACATCATCAGGAATGAAAAATTATATATATATATATATATATATATATATATATATATATATATATATATATATATATGTGTGTGTGTGTGTGTGTGTGTGTGTGTGTGTGTGTGTGTGTGTGTGTGTGTGTGTGTGTGTGTGTGTGTGTGTGCTACCACTCCATTATATTTAATGTATATTCAGTTTAAACACAAACCTAAAAAAAGTCTTGCATTTTATTTAAATCAAGTTTACTTCAAAAACGAGCACTGGACAAAATTAACATTCTTGAAAAAACTTTCTCTTTACGTAAGGCGGTTTTAGTGTGAATTATTTTATTGTGTGATTATTTTTCTAAACAGAATTCAATCGTCTTTAAATATACTTTCCATTGAGATTAATAATATGAACTATCTAATAAGGTAAAACATTGTCAATGCAGATAACAGTAATGAATGTCACAGTAGTTAATAATGATACTCAAATACCATTTTTGTATGAGTATTGTTGTGATTAAAATGTAAATACATTGCTTTCTATTGCAACTCGATTGTGAAATAGCCGTTAAAGAAAACGATATACGTGCGTGGTTTCCACGTGAGCTATTCAACTGCATTTAAACAAAATCAAAGGTATTTAAAAGGGAAATAATTTTTTCCTTGCATAACTACAACTCATAACCATTCTAGTATCATCTCCCAACCCTCCTATTACAAACTGAAATGGTCAAAGTATGCATCATCCAAATGCTGGACGTCATATTGGTAAGTGGACATATAGAGTATATATTTGTCAATATACTGTCAAAAGTAACAAAGTTTCTTATACTGTTTCTGCGGAACAGTTTTAAAAACAGTTCAAATTTAGACACTTTAATGGCCACAAAATTTTACTGAGCTGGTTGATTCAACTCATACGTTAATACAGTTATAAGCACGTACCTTATTATTGTATATTAAGTCCCAGACACTTACTGGAGTTTTTTATTTGTAAAGTAGTTACAAATAAAGTAGTTACAAGTAGTTACTGTAAACTAGTGGCATTTTATTTTTTATACATATGTAAAAAAACATTATAGTAATAATGATTTTATTATTTTAGACTAGATTGTACAGAATATAACATCTTTTAATATTTCGGAATTTAATTAAATTAATTTTGGAAATTAATAATTTTTTGGAGTCTGTAAGAATGAATACCTAACACAATGCGTCCAAATTTTGCAAGGTTTTCTCCGTCTTGTGGTAGAACTGTATTGATCTGAATATCCTGAATCTATCATTGCCATTTTTTTCTACGATATTTCCTCTTTTCAGTTATAGAATTGTATCTAGAAGAATTTATTAAAAATGACAAAATATGTTGCATGAATAAATGTTACGTGATAAGGGGCATAGTAAAACTCGAAAGCGTAAATAAAACAATCCTTACTATAGACATCTAAATTACAACTATTTCGTTTGTTCTTTATGAATAACGTCAAAGATAAATTAAATCTAATTCATAGAGGTATTTCTTTGAATTATAGTAATATCCTGATACTTTTCTCTTTGGAAAATTGTAAAGGGGTAATATACACACAAAAATCAGTGTCGATAAAGAATCTTAGAATTGTTTCAACGCGTTTTATAAATAAAAGTGTTAATTAACTAAATGAATAGTAGTGATTAACAATAATAAAATTAACTCTGCTTCGTGGCTTTTGCCCGAAGTTCTTACTGTGATATTCACAAAAATATAATAGCACTGCTATATTTTTGTAACCACTTAGTGTTATCCCAGATGAAGAAATTAGGTTACATGCAGCTTGTTCAAGTAAATATAAATTATCTTAGTATGTACCTAAAACTAAATAAAGCTGTTTAAAACCAGCTAATTCTGATATTTGATTCGGCGTAAGAAGAGTAGGAACGGTTCCGCTCATGTTTGTACAAACAAAAGTCTATGAAACGACTTAGTATACTATGATTCTTATAAAATTTCAATTCAATACAGACCCTAAGTATTGTGCAAAGTTCATCAGTTTACTATATCTTCTTAAACAATACTTTTTGAAGAATAGTTGATGATGACAAGATGTGAATAATTGTGGCAATTATGATTAGTAATACTACTTTATATCAATCATATAAAATAAAAATTTGGCATGAGCCTTCCAGAATAATACCTTGATTTTAATCTTCGAAAAACCGTATAACCTATCACCAATATTTTAGTTAAATTTAGTTATCGGATCGCAATATGGGGATTGGTTTGTCTGGCTCGATAATAAATCTCGGAGTTATTGCATTGCGTGACCAAGAGTAAGTCCTTTCTGTTTAGCTTCTTGTTGTGGGTGTTGATCCCTTGTCAGCCCCCGATGCGTGGGTATTAAAACCTCATTTGAAACACTTCGTTAGATAATCAATGATTAATGATTTTCCCCCTAGCCATTTTACCACCATTTGTGTGAATTTGATCCTTAATTATTAATGGATTTCATTAAACTCACTCATAAATATTTCTATATCCACTTTACCCATCTATTTCCGAATTCCGGCCTTGAGACCATACCACTTCCTTGCCCCTTCGAAGCTCATTTCTTTATATGTTTACCCCTGGAGTACAGAAATCTCTCTCTTCCCTTTGCTCTAATTTGGTAATTGTTTTGAAATCCCACACCAATCAGCTCTTCTTATAATGTATTGCAGATATTTCTTTCTTTATATTGTATTAATTTCGAATTAGATAAGAAAGGTCTAGTAACGTTTTAAGCAGTGGAAAACATTACTATGAAGTTTATGTTACTTACGTCTGGATAAATTACGTCTTTAATATTTTTTTTGATCAAAGAGGCTTATCTTGCTTAAAACCAAACTGTCGAAACAACAGAATCTCCCTTTCTTATGGTATACATAAGGTGCATTTCTAAATAACTGTGATATTATAAAATCATTTCATTAATAAATCAGAAACTCTACACAGTAATTCGAAAAACACAAATACACTTATATAACTCTTTAAGAAAAAAATTTGCAAGAACTAATTTTGAAACAACCGGAAATGCAGCCACAGTTTTAATGCTCTTATTCAATCTATATTGTTTGTTACAATACTGAATATTAAAAAAAAAAATCTTATATATATAAACAATGCAATATTATTATTCAACATGCTTGACTTTGATAGTTTGAGCCTCACTTAAACAAAAATAATAAAACAGTTTTGCTATAATATTTTATTATAAAAGTCATAGATAAAAATAAACAGTGTCAGGTATTAATGTGACTTGTTTATTGAGGAATGGGATTCCATATCAGACTAATTTTTATGGAAATATATTTTTATCATAAAAGCATTCGTATCTCAGTTTTGAAGGTTGCGTTTTTTTAAATTATGTCTGTTATATGCAAGGTGACTGAAATTTATTTGGGTAAAAAACGTTATTTATTCAAATCTCTGCCTATACTTTACTTTGAACTCTTTACACTAATTTTATCTATTATTTATATAGATACTAAGCTATATATACTACTATTATTATATAAATACTAAACGAACCTTTAAATCACTTCAATAGATTGTTCACCTTTTTTTATGGATAATTTATTAATATTTTACAATCCCTATATTTCAATAATAATATTTAATACCCTTCTTTTGCTATGTCACATTCCCAATATGTTTATTGTGTCCAACTTCTCCTAAAGGCCACTTCAATAAAATGTCATTCACTGAAACGAGTCGATTGGAAATTAAAATATAAAACCTTGTAGTTTTGGTGTTGTACGTCTTGAAGATTGTTACAATGTTATTATTTATATCTGTTAGCGAAAAGATCTGGTACATAACTCTCAGCCTTGAACAATGCACTCATCTAACCCAACCTAAACCCACACACACACTGCAACGGGTAAAAAAAGGCACATTTTACTGTTGAAAGGGAAATTAAAAATTCCATATATTTTAAGAGGTTTTGCAGGAAAGCATTTAGTGAAGCCATAACAAAATAAAATGGACTTAGGCAAAATGTAAGTTTAGTTTACCGAGTTTAAGTGTTTGAAGCAAAGCCTTTTTCGGGTTAAGGGGATTTTTCAAAGATTTGAAAGGGGGAAAAGTCTAAAATCCACCTAGAGTGACCATCAAGATTCGAGGGGATGCAGAATGAAAAAAGAAGGACAAAGTGAAGAGAAGAAAAAACAGACGCCGAGTCTCCCGAAGGAGTTTAAGTAAAATTAAAAAATTAGTAAGTATTACGACAACCGACGGACATAACGAGAGAAGATCTAGCAAGAAGGATGTAGATCAGACAGAGCTTCCGCTCACACGAACGGTGGGAAACTTGTTATTTGTCTAAAGCAAAAGAGAGGGGTTGAACATCCTGAGAACAAAAAATTGCAGTTTAGCTTGAAACCAAGAAGCGATCGGTCATATGCGAGTGCGCTCCGGTTGGCCGTGTTTTAAACTGTGACGGTAAAAATGCAGGGCTAAGAGGGAGATAGACCGTTGAAATGTAGTGAGGTGTGTTTAAAATCCTTATGGGGAGGAAACTCTCCAAAAGGGGTCCTCAAGGAAATTGTTACAGAAAATTTGGTCGAATAAAAGTTTTGAGTCAATGCTAATATAAAAAAATAAACAGTGCTTAAAATTAAAATGGGTAAACGGTTTAAAATAATAGGTAGCCAACTTCAACTATAAAATTTAAATTGGAACAGAGAAATAAAACAAAAAAGTAGATCAAAACCGGGAGTATAGTTAAATTCGAAAATTATAAATACAATGTTCAAGACGGGTTAAAAGACTAAATTCAGGACTTTAAATTAAAAAAAAAAAAACAGATATATAAAGAAAATGTATAATTTCGTGCAAAAGAAAAGCGTATTGTTTGTTTCGGATATCACGCCAAGTTGGAAAAAATGGAGAGCAAGCGACGCGAGTTTGGGCCAGTCTACATCCAAGATTACCAGCCCCAAAAGGAAAGAGATGACATCACGCCAATGATGGATCAGATTTTAGCTTCTCTCTCTCTCTCTCTCCCTCTCTCTCTCTCTCTCTCTCTCTCTCTCAAATAAATTAAAAGTGTAATTTTGAATTTTTGGATAGATTTTTTTAAATTTTAAGGTTTAAATTTAAATAAATTTTGCAAAAGTTGAAAATGCGATTAAAAGGAGTGGCTTCGTTTCAGAAAGTAGAGGGGAGAGCTTTAGGTTGTGGTAATTACCTCAAATTACAATGGCGAACCCTCCCTTTATAGATTAAAAAATCACAAATGAAAAAGTTTACAAATAAATTTTTGAAAGTTAAAATTAAAATGAAATGAAAATAAATATAAGTCTGAGAAAAATTTACACTTTATAAACATAAAATAAAATAATTGAGAAATAATACAAAAACTATTACATGTTGAATACAAGCGATATGCCTATTCGTTGACAAAATATAAGTCAACTGAAACTGTTTATTTCAGTACAAATATAGAACAATATCAAAACAACATTTTTTCATTAGAATTGTAAAACTCAATTTTCAGTAATATGTCGCTATGTTGTAATTACAAATGTAATATAGTAAATCAAAAGTAAAATATTTACACATGATTCTGCTTCTTCGGTATGTTGGATTCTATGATGGAAAATTACACTATATTATCTATGGATTCACTATCTTGATAAAGATAATTTAAGGCTATATTACGTCATCACTATTAAACCAGCAAAACTAGTACTTGCTAATTAGGGGTTTCTTTAACTTCCATTCTTCTTCATATTAATTTGTCGAGATGATTTTTATAAGGTTTAATCTTGAAGGTTAAAATTAATTTTGGATTCAATGATGGAAAAATTACACTTTATTATCTATGGATTCACTATCTTGATAAAGATATTTTTTGGGGATATTACGTCATGACTATCAAACCAGCAAAACTAGTGTTTGCTAATTAGGGGTTTCTTTAACTTCTATTTTTCTTCATATTAATTTGTCGCGATGATTTTTATAAGGTTCAATCTTGAAGGTTAAAATTAAATCATGGAATTGTACACCGAGAGAATATCCCTATAGAATATGTCCTGCAAAGACCTTGATATTCATTATATTGGTCATGTTTCATCAAAAACAAGGACTACCAATTACACTATATTTGATTTTATTTGCTATTATATTATTTGTATTCTTCCAAACACATATCGGAAGCCTAACACTTATACCTGTGGATGAAACCTACGTAGTTAAGGAGTAGTAGAGTAATAATTGGGATTATAGATTGGAAATCAATAAAGTCTTGCGAAGAAACTTCATTACTTTAAAAGCGTAAAAAGTATCAGGGGTTAGTAATCGTTACCATGAAATGTTTGTTTTGTTCTTTCACTTATACTACAAAAAATGGTACTAGATCCAAATTTAGAAAACTTTTCTAAACATTATTCTTACAACTATACCAATTTCTTTTCTTCTTCTTCCCAACAGTAAGGATTAGGTTACGATATTGGCAAAGGAATTAATGTTAATTTTACCTTTCAGTTCATTTTATTGTAATCATAAATGAATCGTAATAACTGTTAAAAGTTATTATAAATCCTTCAGGGAGAAAAGTTGCTATCTTTAAAAGACAAAACACTGTTAACTGATTTGAAATTGTTTTTATGTAGTTTAAAAATATTCCGTAGGTCTCGTTTTAAAATACGTATCACTGTTTTACCAACACCGGTGCAAAGTGTATTTATTAAAAGCTCTTAGTATAGTTCTTGTTTAGGTTGGGGCTTGTTAGTTGAATAATAAACTTTTTATCAATCTTTTGAAAGGAAATAATGTCAAAGAAACAATTAATTATCTCTCTAAGTTTAATTACAAAGATGAATGTAACAATTTTTGAACAAAATATTTTTATTTTCAATTTAAGTATCGATATTATTAAAGCGGAAAATTGTATATTTATTTATTTATGTACTTTGCTTACGTGCACACTCTGTTTGTATTGGAAATATGTTCTATTTCATGAAGTCGGCGGACTGTTGTTGCCGTAGATTGAATCCAGCACTTAGCTCGGCACCTTTACCCGAAGCCGGCACTTTACTGCCTCGAGGGGAAATAAGCAAGAGTTTCATTTCGTATCGCTTTACTGACGTCAACAGAACTCTTTCGGGGGGGGGGGGGGGTTGGAGCTGAATATAGGTATTTAGTAACAGTGAACGCTATTTATTTTTATCTTTTATGCCTCATCTCATTTTCGAGGATAAAAAATAAACATGTTTTAAATAAAAACTATTTTACAATTCAAAATTCTACAACACTGTTCAGAATAATCCAAATAAAAGTACAGAGCTTAATACTTTTTAAAGTTTATAAACATTTTTCTAATTAGTAATATAATCAAATACATGAATTGAAGCTAACTTTAATTCTAAATAAAGTAGTAAACGATTTTGGCACAATATTGGTAGTTTTGGTAAATAATAGTATATCCTTAAATGGTATAAACTAATTTGTGTAAATATCAAATAAAAGAAAAAAACCTAGTGACAATGTTAACTCTTTAGAATATATGCATTGTATAATAAAACAAGTACAATTAATTGAGGAAACATTCAAAGAGAGATTTAAACAACGTCGTCAAGAAATATATAGACTTTTATTTTTATATTATTCATTCGTGATGATAATATTATTACACAGTAGAAGTATTATTTAAATATGATATTACTTTTTGGAGGAGATATAAATAGTAATACTGCTAATGGTATTAATAGTAGGAGACATTGGTAGTAATATTTAGAAAATATAATGATATTTAGGAGATGATATTGATATAATATTACCTTACAGCAATAATATTGAGAGGCGGTGGTAGCAATAGTAAGAGATAATAATAGTTAAAGCCCAAATAGTGGTAATGATAGGAGCTCATAGTGGTAATAGACGAAATCTGTGGTATTACTACTTAGAGATGATAATTGTTTTAGTAGATGATATATTATAAGAAGCTTGTAGTTGGTGACAGTGATAGTACCAGTAACACAAAATCCTGGAATTAGCTAGGATTTATAGTAGTATAAATAAGAAAAAAACATTTACTATGACAGAGTTATTAATTTTATACACCAACCTGATGTATTACATTTTATCCATTTCATACATATTTGTTTTTTTTTCATGGAAATTGCATTAATTTAGCGTATTTAAATGTAAATATATTTTGAAGCCGGTAGTTTTGAAGATTTATACAGCAAATCACATTTTACAGCAAAATTACAAGATTTGCAAAATAATACAGAATTTAATTGGTTTTCTGTAATCATTAAAAGTAAGGGAAAATGGGAGAGAGCACAAATATTTTGGATTAACCTATATTACCTTCGTAAAGGCATTAGTAGCCTACCTTAGAGCCTGAAGAAGTGTAACAGTCTATTACACTGTTAAAACAAAGATTCCTAGTTTATTACTATTGCCACGTGCATGGAAATATTAAATTTAGTGGTATCAATAAAATTTTTAATAATTATGTTTTTTCATGCCCTTTATTGTTAAATTAATAATCACTAATACATCATGGACTTAGTTTTTCATCAAAATAAAAAAAAAAAACAAGGAAATATACCTAGTAAAAGAAACTAACTTTAATAATTTAAATACCCTAAACTATTAATCACAACCTACATCACAAGTAAAAAACACCTTATACTCTTTTTAAATAGTAAAACTCGAAAAACATGGAACATTTTGAGTTTGGCTTGTGTTTAAAAAACATCTATAGGAAAATAAATTCATACATCTCATTCTGATAAATTTATTATGTACACTGATGTTTCTGTTAATGAAAGTTGGTGATTTTTTAACTTTTTTGTGAGAAATTCCATGTGAAAAAGAAACGATGCCTTAGGAAATGTTTAATATAACAAAACACAGAGGCCATTAATTGTACTGGTTTTGTGACCAAGGGACTATACTTAAAAGATTTCTTAATAAGACCAATGTTATTTTCAAAGTGATATTTAGATATATTTATATTTAACAAATATTTATTCAATAAATAACAATCTGTTCTATTTAATAAGTTAACAAATGTTTCATATTCTATAAAGTTGATACTTTAATAAAGATGATGAAAATAAAAAAAAATTTCTCCACTAGAACTATAAATCTAAACAAACATTTATAATATCCTAATATAGTTTGAGAGTTTATATTTACGTGTACTGCATATTTTCATAATTTTTTGCATTTCTTTCATTGTTTAATTAATTGATAATTTATCCTATTGAAAATCATAAATGTGTGAGTATCGATGTCCTTTTAAACCTCGAATCCAGCTGGTCTGATATCGTTACTGTATCATGATTCTTGATTAGCAGCCCACTGCGTACATGATAAAACAATATTTCACCTGCAGGAACTCACGCAGCTGTGTAACTACGAGCTCGTACATCACAATTAATGCCGTTTTAATCAAACTTTATTACACCTACAGCGGTGCAAAAGAATTTATATATATATATATATATATATATATACACCAGAGGAAGCACCTATTACTAATGTATAGCACACAATTGCTAAAGATAAACATCACCTCGCATATTAGTGTTGTAACAAATTTACTAAATCATTATGGACTGGAAAGATTAATTTCATATTCTTTCCAAAAAAGAAGATTTATTTTTTAGTGTTACATCTAACATATATCTTATTATTCCTTTCAAGTAATAATTTAAATAGTGGGCCAATAAAATGAATAAAAATGTTAAAATGTAATGTAATTATCGTTCAAAAATATAACCACATGCTTAAACCACTTATATATATATATATATATATATATATATATATATATATTTAGCCACGTATTGGGTATCTTTGAGCCACATCGTATTAACCACATTTGGAATTGCATTATTGTGACTAACTGAGTATTATGTGAGTTACAAAGAACCCCCCCCCCCATTACCTACGCTACCTACCCTTGACCACCTGCATACTGTTTAAAATGCACTTAAGCGCATGCAGCGACACGCCGATCTGACTTGCTGATTTAATTTAACCCCTACTGTTAACTAATAGTGTGAGGGCTATATAGTCATATATGTCAGCTTTTTTCAGCTGAAAAGATATATATTAGCATGAACAATCATCACACACATAAATCTTACCATGTGGTATTATAAACAGGTGATCCAGGTTGGGCCGTGTAAATTATAATCCTGATAAATTTTACCTTTTTATGGGCTCCTGTGAAGCAGCATCTGCCAGTGGAACTTGTCTCTGGACTTTGATTTAAGAACCAACTATCTTCTGATGTAGCTCAAATATTTAAAATAATTTACTTTCATGAGTAACTATCCTGTTGCAACATTAGGCTATATTCTATTGAACTTACTGTATTAAGAATTTATCTACATATTTTAATTAATTTACTCTCAGCAGGAAACTCTCCTGTTGTAACATTAGGCTTTTATTTTATTGAATTTTTGGTTTTATGAATTTAAATACTCTTGATATCTAACTTTGCAACCTTTAATTTAATAGTTGAAAAAAACGTTAAGTTTTTCTTTATTTATTAACACAGGATATAATAAAATAAATAAAAAGATGTATAATTATTTTAAAGGTGAAAAGCAATACAATTCAATATAATTTTACACTTCTTGATTTCGACTACTGTTCGCATTATTCAGACAATACTCAACACTACATTTTAACTAAACTAATTTTTTTCATACATTTAATATATATTATAAATTTAATCTTTGATTGTTGAAAAATAAATTTAAATTGTATTTTGACATTTCACAGTATACCACATGCTAATTCTTTCTATAATTTTTAGCTCTGATATTCATTAGGCTCAAGTGTTAGTATAACGTTTGGGTATGTTTATAATTATATAATACTTTCACAATCAATTACTACTATTACATGAAATTATTTAATATGTTAAATTGTTCAAACCTTTTTATTAATACTTTTCTCTTTTGATCCTATTGAAAATGACCAAGATTATAATCGAAACTACTCTATTAAATTTAATTAATTATTTTTTAGTTGGTTTATTCATGAGTAAGATGGTCAAGACAATTTCATATGAAATTCGAATAATATACGTGCAAAACTTGTCCTTTTCGACAAACTTACTTATTTCATATAATTTTAATTATTTTACACAATTAAATATTACATGCACGAAAAATGTTTTACTTTTTTAAAACTATTTACCAACTTTACTAAGACTAAAGCAATTGTTTATGTGTTTATGAATCAAAATTTTGAACTTGAATTTTCTGAAAAGTTTATTAAGATTTAACTAATAAATTTGACTCTAAACAAAAATTTGCCAAAGTTCTTACTTCGTGACATCCCCGGTTTCTGGCCTTTAGATCTGGTTGAGGCTAGGGTTTTCATTCTTCTTCCTGGATGCTTTGGAATTTTCGAACAGTTCACCCTGGTAAGTCGTTACTATTAGGTTACATTTCTACCGATGGCCGAATCACGATTTATAGCTTACTTTATAAAGCATACGATAGAAACGTTCTTGCAGACACCATCTAATCTGTTGACTGTTTTATCTAGCTGTAAAAAGATATAGTTTTGTTTGACAGTTGTCAATATTTATCTTTTCGAACTCCTCTAAAAAACCTTGCGCTTACGTTTATTTTGTCCTCGCCGTACTTCCCCTACATCCGCTTGGTCCTATAACTATATCAGTTTATTTTCTTGCCAAAGTCTGTCTCTCCATTACATGAATCATCTTGCATAAAGGCGCCTTATCATTCTTTTAATTCCTAAATGTCTATTTTATTTACCTTTGCTGTAATTTTTTTCATAAAGAAGTTTTATGGTTTAATATTTCACTATTCATTTTTTAACACTTTATTGGTTATCTAAATATGTCAATGGTGGTTGTAGGTGGTCAGGCTTGCTAGATAGTATTTTTTAGTTATTTTCTTGCACTTAATTATCGGAACTACACTCACGGTTTGTCAAACCTGTATTTTAATTACAATTTTTTTTATTATTTATTATGAAATATTCGCTTTTTCCACTCTGTAATTATATGCTTTGCTTCAATTTTCTTTAATATAAAAAATCTTAACATTTTCTAGTTACAATAATAATTTTTAGAATTTAAATTTATTAAAGATTTAATTTCTTTGGATTGTAAGGGCAAACTGCCCGTTGCAGGGCCTATAACACATTACTATAAATTATCCGGTTTTGGTAAATTTGGTTAGAAAAACAAATTACCTACGTAAAATAATTCTAGCGTTCTTGACTACATTATTTCTAAATTAATTGATCTATTATAGCATTTAGAACATTTTTGGTTTTGCTGAATACATTTTTTTAGTTTTCACTTACTTCACAACCAATTCTCTTCGTTGCCATAGCTTTTACAACGAAGTCTATCTTAACCAAAAAACTTGTAGTTAGGGTCTATATGTTGGTATAGATAAACTGGATGTAGTAAAATATACTGCTGTGTTTTATTAAGAAACTTTCAATGTTAACGTGCGCGTAAACTTTTATCGTGTTATGTCAGGTTCAACAGTTTAAAGGATTCAGTGCTATTGATGGTAAAGTTACATTTTATTTGACCCAAACCTAACGTAAGCTGAACCTCTTTGTGTAGGTTGTAAAACCGGTATATTTTATCGCAGTAAAATAAAGAGCTGATTTCATAAATGGTTATTAAATTAATTCAGTTTAACATGTGTTGGAACATTGATGATATACTTCCTGGTTGTATACTTGATGCTACGAACAACATTTGTAATTATAACTCTCTAGAATAATTAATAAACGTAACTATTAATAAATGTTTTAAAATTGTTGGTGCTTTTTAATATGCATAACTATTTTTATTAAAAAAAGCATAACTAATAAACATATCGTGCTTCTATATTTGTTTGGAAATTTGATACTTATAATGTGTTGTAACACAATTACTTTTCCCACTTGAAAGTTTAATAAAAACATTCCAAATAAAATACCAATAGTCGGACTCTGGGTACTTTCCCGTCCATTTACGGGAATATTCACCTTTATATTATACATGTAATAAACACTCATTTGCTTATTACTTTATCAGTGCAAAAAGAAAATTAATACATTTCGTTCTTCGATGTTTCTGATTGCATATATTAAAATAAATATTACAAATATTTTCTAAAATATAAAAATATATTATTAATTACAAATAAATAATTTTAAATAGTGAACAATAAGATATAAAATAATGATACACAGCTTATTATTATGATACACTTACGCTGTCAGAATCAACTAATTACAGGGTCGGTACTTTGTTTTCGAAGTTTCTAACCGATGAAAATATTAGGACGAGCAAGGATATGTGAAGCTTTGTACAACCTAAAATTACAACTCATTCTTGCATTGTTCATGAGTATTTAGTGTGTCCTCAACGAAAGTTATTGCATTTTATTCTAGATCACCTTAAACAAGAACATTTATAGTATTCAATTTTATTTCAAAATGAATACCTGCATTTTATTTTGTAAAAATATTAGCGTAGTGATTAATAATACATAGGTGTGATATTATACCTACTCTAAATAAGATAAATAATAACTAAATATTTTTCTGAACAACTGTTGATTACGAATTAAAAAAAACATTAAAAAACCACAGTGAAATTATTGAATGTTTTCAGAGATACATCTGAGGATGTTTAAGTTGTAATAAAAATGTGCATGAAGTGTTATATTGAATACAGTTTATTTTACTGCAGTTATTGTGTTATATTTCCTGTGGTTAAGATAAATTTGTCCTGCCTATTTGTTTATAGCGAATATAATGATTTTATGTTACTTTATTACAATGTTTGTCTTAAACAAGGATCTTTAAGTATTGTTTCCTTCTATTTATAATCTTAAACGTTTATAATACATGTGCATTGTGTTGTGTTTACTTTATTACCTAAACATTATTGTGTTTACATGATTATTTTTAGCACTATAAACTAAAAAGTATAGAGGCAGTTTTTATTTGTTTTACTGTGTAGTATTTAATATTTCATATTACCCTCTAAATGAATGCCCATCATAATTTTGATAGATTTCAAATAATTACTCGGCTGTAAGCACGTTTGAATGTATTTTCTTAAATATTAAAGTAGTTTTTAAAAATACCATGTATTCGTAATATATTTTATTTCTGACTCTACATTAGCTAATATTATGGTACATCTGGGGGAAGCTCTTTCATTAAGTCACCACATTCTCTTTAGGGCATGGTATTTTGCTGCTTTAAGGCTGAACACCAGTGAGAACGTATCTAAGGTAGAACTATTTACACGGTGGCCTGCCTAATGTAAATGTAACAGTTATCGAGAAACTTGAAGACATCCGATCAATATTAGACGATTTTGTTTTCGTAGTAGGAACATAGATATTAGGAAATAAAGATAAGAGGGTTTGATAATATATATCAAAAATTAGACACAAATAAACACTCACACGCGCAAATAAATAAATATATATATATATATATATATATATATATATATATATATATATATATATATATATATATATATATAAATATATATATATATATATATATATATTTATATTTATATATATATATATATATATATATATATATTTATATATATATATATATATATATATATATATATATATATATATATATATATATATATATAAAATACGTTTTCTTGTTTAAGAATTTAAAACAACATAGGTTATTCAAATCGATGTAAACGATGTTGGTACTGTTTGCCAACGAAGAGCTTTGGATATAAAATAATAAATATTCTTGTATTTGAATAACCTATGTTGTTTTAATATATATTTATATATATATATCGCAATATGTATTCTTGTGTATTAATAAAGAACATAAGTCAAAATACAAATACAAGAATTATAAATTCTTATAAATTATAATTCTTGTATTTGTATTTTGACTTATGTTTTTTATATATATATATATATATATATATATATATATATATATATATATATATATATATATAAATATATAAAATACAAACATTTCAATAAAAAGAATATATATAGACAAAAGGTCTGGAAGCTTTTTATGAATATAACATATTGATTTCATCAGGGGTTTTGTCACTGTAAACGATAAAAACTAACAGCCTTGTCTGTTTTAGCTTTTGACAGCGTGCGATGCTACTAATTTTAACAATACATTAAAGCTATAAAACGTTTCTTTCGCTAGACATTTATTTCATAAATATTCTTGGTATTTAAATATTTATATTTCAAAATCATTTATATTGAAAATATTTAACAAAGAAAACGTATTTACTACTATTCCAATTAATTAAGCTATTTAAAAAAAAAAAGAAAAATCAATAATTTTATAGCACTCTTGTGAAATAGCAAAACATTTGGTATTCTGCTATAAATAATTGTTTTTGTCTACTTTTTGATCAGGCTGTATTCAATTTAATTTATTTTCGTTTACGATTTGCTCAGAAGGGCCTACAAGATTAAGAACAACTAACCGCAGCTACCTCATACATGCACAGTAGTTAATTAAACGTATTTTGTCTTCGCCGAACAACTACCACATTGGTACGTAATTTATGAACGGCTGCAGACAATGTTCTATCTATAAATCTCTTTACTAAAGCTCTAATTTGCCCAGTTGTTGTATCGCTATTCCCTTCTTTATTGTTTATATTTGGGATCACAACTATTTACTATGTTACGTTATCCGTTCTTTGTTACAGCATTTCTAAAGATTTATTTAGCCAAGTTATTATTTTATTGTGAGCAAAGTAAATAAATTAACAAAACCTTCCCAAGAAAACATGAATTTGGAAAACAATATACATTCTTTTACTTTGAAGACAGAATATTAGCTTCAAGAATATTAATACTATGTAAAATAGACGATTTTTATGTGTTTAATATTTTTACTTAAGTGTTTAGATTAAACAAATAATTAAATCTCATTTGTATTTCTAAACCACTTAGGTGTTACAATATTATTATTATCAAACATGAATGAATTCACTACCTCATACCGATTGTATTTGTTTTTAATTATAAAATTATATTGGGAATAAAAATGTTATTATTAACTTATTACATAAACCTATGTTGAAGTTATCAGATTGTTTCAAATAAAAAAAGAGAAGAAAGACAATAACCCCAAATAGAGGTTATAGAAACGTAAAGCGGCCATCGTACCTGACTGCTTGGTACTGTTCCCAGTCTTTGCGAACACAAATAGGAGTTTATAGAAGTGTAAAGCGGCCTAAGTATCTACCTACCTGGTACCGTCCCCTGTCTGTACATAGACAAATAGGAATTTATAGAAGTGTAAAGCGGCCATCGTACCTGGCTACTTGGTACTGTTCCCAGTTTTTGCGAACACAAATAGGAGTTTATAGAAGTGTAAAGCGACCTAAGTATCTACCTAACTGGTACAGTCCCCTGTCTGTACATAGACAAATAGGAGTTTATAGAAGTGTAAAGCGGCCATCGTACCTGGCTACTTGGTATTGTTCCCAGTCTGTGCGAACACAAATAGGGGCTTATAGAAGTGTAAAGCGGCCATCGTACCTGACTACTTGGTACTGTTCCCTGTCTTTGCGAACACAAATAGGAGTTTATAGAAGTGTAAAGCGGCCTAAGTATCTACCTACCTGGTACCGTCCCCTGTCTGTACATAGACAAATAGGAATTTATAGAAGTGTAAAGCGGCCATCGTACCTGACTACTTGGTACTGTTCCCTGCCTTTGCGAACACAAATAGGAGTTTATAGAAGTGTAAAGCGGCCTAAGTATCTACCTACCTGGTACCGTCCCCTGTCTGTACATAGACAAATAGGAATTTATAGAAGTGTAAAGCGGCCATCGTACCTGGCTACTTGGTATTGTTCCCAGTCTCTGCGAACACAAATAGGGGCTTATAGAAGTGTAAAGCGGCCATCGTACCTGACTACTTGGTACTGTTCCCAGTTTTTGCGAACACAAATAGGAGTTTATAGAAGTGTAAAGCGACCTAAGTATCTACCTAACTGGTACAGTCCCCTGTCTGTACATAGACAAATAGGAGTTTATAGAAGTGTAAAGCGGCCATCGTACCTGGCTACTTGGTATTGTTCCCAGTCTGTGCGAACACAAATAGGGGCTTATAGAAGTGTAAAGCGGCCATCGTACCTGACTACTTGGTACTGTTCCCAGTTTTTGCGAACACAAATAGGAGTTTATAGAAGTGTAAAGCGACCTAAGTATCTACCTAACTGGTACAGTCCCCTGTCTGTACATAGACAAATAGGAGTTTATAGAAGTGTAAAGCGGCCATCGTACCTGGCTACTTGGTACTGTTCCCAGTTTTTGCGAAAACAAATAGGAGTTTATAGAAGTGTAAAGCGACCATCGTACCTGACTACTTGGTACTGTTCCCAGTTTTTGCGAACACAAATAGGAGTTTATAGAAGTGTAAAGCGACCTAAGTATCTACCTAACTGGTACAGTCCCCTGTCTGTACATAGACAAATAGGAGATTATAGAAGTGGAAAGCGGCTATCGTACCTGGCTACTTGGTACTGTTCCCAGTTTTTGCGAACACAAATAGGAGTTTATAGAAGTGTACAGCGATCATCGTACCTGACTACTTGGTACTGTTCCCAGTTTTTGCGAACACAAATAGGAGTTTATAGAAGTGTAAAGCGACCATCGTACCTGGCTACTTGGTACTGTTCCCAGTTTTTGCGAACACAAATAGGGGCTTATAGAAGTGTAAAGCGGCCATCGTACCTGACTACTTGGTACTGTTCCCAGTTTTTGCGAACACAAATAGGAGTTTATAGAAGTGTAAAGCGACCTAAGTATCTACCTAACTGGTACAGTCCCCTGTCTGTACATAGACAAATAGGAGTTTATAGAAGTGTAAAGCGGCCATCGTACCTGGCTACTTGGTATTGTTCCCAGTCTGTGCGAACACAAATAGGGGCTTATAGAAGTGTAAAGCGGCCATCGTACCTGACTACTTGGTACTGTTCCCTGTCTTTGCGAACACAAATAGGAGTTTATAGAAGTGTAAAGCGGCCTAAGTATCTACCTACCTGGTACCGTCCCCTGTCTGTACATAGACAAATAGGAATTTATAGAAGTGTAAAGCGGCCATCGTACCTGACTACTTGGTACTGTTCCCTGCCTTTGCGAACACAAATAGGAGTTTATAGAAGTGTAAAGCGGCCTAAGTATCTACCTACCTGGTACCGTCCCCTGTCTGTACATAGACAAATAGGAATTTATAGAAGTGTAAAGCGGCCATCGTACCTGGCTACTTGGTATTGTTCCCAGTCTCTGCGAACACAAATAGGGGCTTATAGAAGTGTAAAGCGGCCATCGTACCTGACTACTTGGTACTGTTCCCAGTTTTTGCGAACACAAATAGGAGTTTATAGAAGTGTAAAGCGACCTAAGTATCTACCTAACTGGTACAGTCCCCTGTCTGTACATAGACAAATAGGAGTTTATAGAAGTGTAAAGCGGCCATCGTACCTGGCTACTTGGTATTGTTCCCAGTCTGTGCGAACACAAATAGGGGCTTATAGAAGTGTAAAGCGGCCATCGTACCTGACTACTTGGTACTGTTCCCAGTTTTTGCGAACACAAATAGGAGTTTATAGAAGTGTAAAGCGACCTAAGTATCTACCTAACTGGTACAGTCCCCTGTCTGTACATAGACAAATAGGAGTTTATAGAAGTGTAAAGCGGCCATCGTACCTGGCTACTTGGTACTGTTCCCAGTTTTTGCGAAAACAAATAGGAGTTTATAGAAGTGTAAAGCGACCATCGTACCTGACTACTTGGTACTGTTCCCAGTTTTTGCGAACACAAATAGGAGTTTATAGAAGTGTAAAGCGACCTAAGTATCTACCTAACTGGTACAGTCCCCTGTCTGTACATAGACAAATAGGAGATTATAGAAGTGGAAAGCGGCCATCGTACCTGGCTACTTGGTACTGTTCCCAGTTTTTGCGAACACAAATAGGAGTTTATAGAAGTGTACAGCGATCATCGTACCTGACTACTTGGTACTGTTCCCAGTTTTTGCGAACACAAATAGGAGTTTATAGAAGTGTAAAGCGACCATCGTACCTGGCTACTTGGTACTGTTACCAGTTTTTGCGAACACAAATAGGGGCTTATAGAAGTGTAAAGCGGCCATCGTACCTGACTACTTGGTACTGTTCCCAGTTTTTGCGAACACAAATAGGAGTTTATAGAAGTGTAAAGCGACCTAAGTATCTACCTAACTGGTACAGCCCCCTGTCTGTACATAGACAAATAGGAGTTTATAGAAGTGTAAAGCGGCCATCGTACCTGGCTACTTGGTATTGTTCCCAGTCTGTGCGAACACAAATAGGGGCTTATAGAAGTGTAAAGCGGCCATCGTACATGACTACTTGGTACTGTTCCCTGTCTTTGCGAACACAAATAGGAGTTTATAGAAGTGTAAAGCGGCCTAAGTATCTACCTACCTGGTACCGTCCCCTGTCTGTACATAGACAAATAGGAATTTATAGAAGTGTAAAGCGGCCATCGTACCTGACTACTTGGTACTGTTCCCAGTCTGTGCGAACACAAATAGGGGTTTATAGAAGTGTAAAGCGGCCTAAGTATCTACCTACCTGGTACCGTCCCCTGTCTGTACATAGACAAATAGGAATTTATAGAAGATATAAAGCGGCCATCGTACCTGACTACTTGGTACTGTTCCCTGTCTTTGCGAACACAAATAGGAGTTTATAGAAGTGTAAAGCGACCTAAGTCTCTACCTACCTGGTACCGTCCCCTGTCTGTACATAGACAAATAGTAATTTATAGAAGTGTAAAGCGGCCATCGTACCTGGCTACTTGGTATTGTTCCCTGTCTTTGCGAACACAAATAGGAGTTTATAGAAGTGTAAAGCGGCCTAAGTATCTACCTACCTGGTACCGTCCCCTGTCTGTACATAGACAAATAGGAATTTATAGAAGTGTAAAGCGGCCATCGTACCTGGCTACTTGGTACTGTTCCCTGTCTTTGCGAACACAAATAGGAGTTTATAGAAGTGTAAAGCGGCCTAAGTATCTACCTACCTGGTACCGTCCCCTGTCTGTACATAGACAAAGAGGAATTTATAGAAGTGTAAAGCGGCCATCGTACCTGGCTACTTGGTACTGTTCCCTGTCTTTGCGAACACAAATAGGAGTTTATAGAAGTGTAAAGCGGCCTAAGTATCTACCTACCTGGTACCGTCCCCTGTCTGTACCTAGACAAATAGGAATTTATAGAAGTGTAAAGCGGCCATCAAACCTGGCTACTTTGTATTGTTCCCTGTCTTTGCGAACACAAATAGGAGTTTATAGAAGTGTAAAGCGGCCTAAGTATCTACCTACCTGGTACCGTCCCCTGTCTGTACATAGACAAATAGGAATTTATAGAAGTGTAAAGCGGCCATCGTACCTGGCTACTTGGTATTGTTCCCAGTCTGTGCGAACACAAATAGGAGTTTATAGAAGTGTAAAGCGGCCTAAGTATCTACCTACCTGGTACCGTCCCCTGTCTGTACATAGACAAATAGGAATTTATAGAAGTGTAAAGCGGCCATCGTACCTGGCTACTTGGTATTGTTCCCTGTCTTTGCGAACACAAATAGGAGTTTATAGAAGTGTAAAGCGGCCTAAGTATCTACCTACCTGGCACCGTCCCCTGTCTGTACATAGACAAATAGGAATTTATAGAAGTGTAAAGCGGCCATCGTACCTTGCTACTTGGTATTGTTCCCTGTCTTTGCGAACACAAATAGGAGTTTATAGAAGTGTAAAGCGGCCTAAGTATCTACCTAGCTGGTACCGTCCCCTGTCTGTACATAGACAAATAGGAATTTATAGAAGTGTAAAGCGGCCATCGTACCTGGCTACTTGGTATTGTTCCCAGTCTGTGCGAACACAAATAGGGGTTTATAGAAGTGTAAAGCGACCATCGTACCTGACTACTTGGTACTGTTCCCAGTTTTTGCGAACACAAATAGGAGTTTATAGAAGTGTAAAGCGACCTAAGTATCTACCTAACTGGTACAGTCCCCTGTCTGTACATAGACAAATAGGAGTTTATAGAAGTGTAAAGCGGCCATCGTACCTGGCTACTTGGTATTGTTCCCAGTCTGTGCGAACACAAATAGGGGCTTATAGAAGTGTAAAGCGGCCATCGTACCTGACTACTTGGTACTGTTCCCTGTCTTTGCGAACACAAATAGGAGTTTATAGAAGTGTAAAGCGGCCTAAGTATCTAACTACCTGGTACCGTCCCCTGTCTGTACATAGACAAATAAGGGGTAATAGAAACGTAAAGCGGCCATCGTACCTGACTACTTGGTACTGTTCCCAATCTTTGCAAACACAAATAGGAGTTTATACAAGTGTAAAGCATCCTAAGTATCTAACTACCTCGTACCGTCCCCTGTCTGTACATAAACAAATAGGGAGTTATAGAAACGTAAAGCGGCCATCGTACCTTACTACTTAGTACCGTCCCCAGTCTGTGCGAAGACAAATAGGAGTTTATAGAAGTGTAAAGCAACCTACGTATCTAACTACCTGGTACCGTCCCATGTCTGTACATAGAAAAATTAGGGGTTATAGAAAACTAAGCGGCATCGTACCTGACTACTTGATACTGTTCCCAGTTTTTGCGAACACAAATAGGAGTTTATACAAGTGTAAAGTAACCTAAGTATCTAACTACCTGGTACCGTCCCCTGTCTGTACATAGACAAATAGGTAGTTATAGAAACGTAAAGCGGCCATCGTACCTAACTACTTGGTACCGTCCCCAGTCTGTGCGAAGACAAATAGGAGTTTATACAAGTGTAAAGCAACCTAAGTATCTAACTACCTGGTACCGTCCCCTGTCTGTTCATAGACCAATTCGGAGTTATAGAAACGTAAAGCGGCTATCGTACCTGACTACTTGATACCCTCCCCTGTCTGTAAATAGACAAATAAGGGGTTATAGAAAAGTAAAGCGGCCATCGTACCTGACTACTTGGTACTGTTCCCAGTCTTTGCGAACACAAATAGGGGTTTATAGAAGTGTAAAGCGGCCATCGTACCTGACTACTCGGTACTGTTCCCAGTCTTTGCGAACACAAATAGGAGTTTATAGAAGTGTAAAGCGGCCTAAGTATCTACCTACCTGGTACCGTCCTCTGTCTGTACATAGACAAATAGGGGGTTATGGAAACGTAAAGCGGCCATCGTACCTGGCTACTTGGTACTGTTCCCAGTCTTTGCGAAAACACAAATAGGAGTGTATAGAAGTGTAAAGCGACCTAAGTTTCTACCTAACTGGTACAGTCCTCTGTCTGTACATAGACAAATAGGAGTTTATAGTAGTGTGAAGCGGCCATCGTACCTGGCTACTTGGTATTGTTCCCAGTCTGTGCGAACACAAATAGGGGTTTATAAAAGTGTAAAGCGGCCATCTTACCTGAATACTTGGTACTGTCCTCAGTCTTTGCGAACACAAATAGGAGTTTATAGAAGCGTAAAGCGGCCTAAGTATCTAACTACCTGGTACCGTCCCCTGTCTGTACATAGACAAATAGGGAGTTATAGAAACGTAAAGCGGCCATCGTACCTGACTACTTGGTACCGTCCCCATTCTGTGCGAAGACAAATAGGAGTTTATACAAGTGTAAAGCAACCTAAGTATCTAGCTACCTGGTACCGTCCCCTGTCTGTACATAGACCAATTGGGAGTTATAGAAACGTAAAGCGGCCATCGTACCTGACTACTTGGTACCGTTCCCTGTCTGTACATAGACAAATAAGGGGTTATAGAAAAGTAAAACGGCATCGTACCTGACTACTTGGTACTGTTCCCAGTCTTTGCGAACACAAATAGGGGTTTATAGAAGTGTAAAACGGCCATCGTACCTGACTACTTGGTACTGTTCCCAGTCTTTGCGAACACAAATAGGAGTTTATAGAAGTGTAAAGCGGCCTAAGTATCTACCTACCTGGTACCGTCTTCTGTCTGTACATAGGCAAATAGGGGGTTATAGAAACGTAAAGCGGCCATCGTACCTGACTACTTGGTACCGTCCCCTGTCTGTACATAGACAAATAAGGGATTATAGAAAAGTAAAGCGGAAATCGTACCTGACAACTTGGTACCGTCCCTTGTCTGTACATAGACAAATAAGGGGTTATAGAAAAGTAAAGCGGCCATCGTACCTGACTACTTGGTACTGTTCCCAGTCTTTGTGAACACAAATAGGAGTTTATACAAGTGTGAAGCAACCTAAGTATCTAACTACCTGGTACCGTCCCCTGTCTGTACATAGACAAATAGGTAGTTATAGAAAAGTAAAGCTTCCATCGTACCTGACTACCTGGTACCGTCCCCTGTCTGTACATAGACAAATAAGGGGTTATAGAAAAGTAAAGCGGCCATCGTACCTGACTACTTGGTACTGTTCCCTGTCTTTGCGAACACAAATAGGAGTTTATACAAGTGTAAAGCAACCTAAGTATCTAACTACCTGGTACCGTCCCCAGTCTGTGCGAAGACAAATAGGAGTTTATACAAGTGTAAAGCAACCTAAGTATCTAACTACCTAGTACCGTCCCCTGTCTGTACATAGACAAATAGGGAGTTATAGAAACGTAAAGCGGCCATCCTACCTGACTACTTGGTACCGTCCCCTGTCTGTACATAGACAAATAAGGGATTATAGAAAAGTAAAGCGGCAATCTTACCTGACTACTTGGTACCGTCCCCTGTCTGTACATAGACAAATAAGGGGTTATAGAAAAGTAAAGCGGCCATCGTACCTGACTATTTGGTACCGTCCCCTGTCTGTACATAGACAAATAAGGGGTTATAGAAAAGTAAAGCGGCCATCTTACCTGACTACTTGGTACCGTCCCCTATCTGTACATAGACACATAAGGGGTTATAGATAAGTAAAGCGGCCATCTTACCTGACTACTTGGTACCGTCCCCTGTCTGTACATAGACAAAAAAGGGGTTATAGAAAAGTAAAGCGGCCATCGTACCTGACTACTTGGTACTGTTCCCTGTCTGTACATAGACAAATACGGGGTTATAGAAAAGTAAAGCGGCCATCGTACCTGACTACTTGGTACCGTCCGCTGTCTGTACATAGACAAATAAGGGGTTATAGAAAAGTAAAGCGGCCATCGTACCTGACTACTTGGTACTGTTCCCTGTCTGTACATAGACAAATAAGGGGTTATAGAAAAGTAAAGCGGCCATCGTACCTGACTACTTGGTACAGTCCGCTGTCTGTACATAGACAAATAAGGGGTTATAGAAAAGTAAAGCGGCCATCGTACCTGACTACTTGGTACCGTCCGCTGTCTGTACATAGACAAATAAGGGGTTATAGAAAAGTAAAGCGGCCATCGTACCTGACTACTTGGTACTGTTCCCTGTCTGTACATAGACAAATAAGGGGTTATAGAAAATAAAGCGGCCATCGTACCTGACTACCTGCATTAGGCCTACAACGGGTTGCTTATTCTTATTTTTAATGCTCCTACACACTATAACCATAAATATATTACGAAACTATAACCATAATGGCCTTTAGACTGTTTAAGGGACTTTAATAATGCAATAAAGATAGCGAACTCCGAACGAATGTATTTTACTGTGCAATACAGGCTATTAGAAATGGAATGATTAATTTTGATCATAGTTTTAAATGTTATTATATTTAATTTTAAACTATATTATGACTATTATGGTAAAATATATTTTTGTTATTTTCTTACAACTGTTTTTATAAGTAAAATCTGTTCTCTGACATTCTTTAAAATTCGGAAAGGCATCTTAAAATGTTAGTTTATACATACGATCTAAGACGGTCGCAGTTGCGGTATTCCTAAAATATGTTTGAATAAAATAGTTAAATACATACAAACACCAACTGAGTGCTGCTAAGACTTAATTTACGAAATCTAAACGTTTCAATAACTCTAAATAAAATATATTAATTTGTTTCTCAATAAAGTGACGCTTATAGCACTTAATATAACACTCGCCTTTATTTCCCTCTCCACCTTTCTGCATATTTAGTTCTTATCATCACAATCAAGATAAATCAGAGAGCTACAAAAAAACGATAACCTATTTTATTGCAATAAACTAACTCTAAATCTATTTAAGACTACTATAAATATGTTATAATGGCTTAGGAAAACTTTCAGGCTACAACTATAATGCTTCAGTTTTCTCAAAAAACATTTCTCATTATACTGTTTATAGCAGGCTATTACAAAAGCAATAAACAATTCTACTGGTATTAGACCAAACACTAGGTGAATATTAAACATTATATTTTGTTGTGTACTATGTCAGGTTGGTTGTTGTGCCAACATGAGGTAAATTTGTCAAGCTCGGTAGAAACAGCGTGCTCAGCTATCGGCCTTGGGGATTTATTGAAGCTTTAAGTCCCTTGTAGCTACAAGACGTTTTTGTCGTAGTCAATCAACGTTTCTGAGTGGATTTGCTTAGCACCCTCATCCTATACCTCAGTTCGTGAGCCGTTACATAGACTATCGTCTTAGCTAGACGATTTTGTGTTAAACCTAAAATATTTCATATTTTTTGAAAGGTTTAGTCGAGCTTCAAAATGTTTCCTAAAAAGTTTAATCTATTTTATCAAATACATTTTGTTATTACTCTATCAAATAATTTTTAATACATTTATTTTAAAATAGGAGGAAAATCATTGAATTGAAACCTGTTAAAGATCAAAATAATATAAAAATCTGTCGTTATAAAATATTTTCCTGTTCTACGTTATTTTAAACAAAATTTTTCGTTGTTTATTAAAACACTTTGTTCGTTAATTATTTTGTCAAAACGGATTTCCTGATAATATTATTTTAATAATTTCACAAATAAAAATGTTACTTTATAAATATATTAACCCCTATAATTTATTTTCTGCTTATAATTACAAAAACTACAAAACACACGACATTTATGCATTTAATAAATATTTTATGTCTGTCTATAGTCACTCTTATGGGATAATAAATTATGATGGCTTTGATTTCTATGATAATAAGACTCTAAAGACTCTATTACTTTATAAATGTACTTAGTTAAGAAATTGTTTTTTGTAAAGATGTATAGAAAATAAAATAAATGAAAATTACAACAAAACAATGTAAATATCGTTGAAGAGTTAAAGAAAAGTTGCACTAGAGAATTTCAGGGCACAGTCAAGGCTGTCTCTCATACTATATTTCAGAACTGACATTTATATCGCTTTTAACAAAGTGCTTGTGTGTTTATATAAACAGCAAGAATATCGATGTGGAATTAATATATGATTTGATTTTTGATTTTATTTGTTTTCCCCTTTACGTGTCAGTCATTACATTTTATTGCTCATGATAACGTGTGCAACCTATAAGAACCATGCAATATTTTCTAAAGGTCATACACTCAGGTGAAACTTCGGTGGATATTAAATCCGTTTATAAGGTCAATAAAAAAAAACATCTCGCCTTAGCATATGAAAAATATTTTTGAAACAGTTGGGGTCTAATTTGTTTAGTTATTGCTTTATCGGTCTAAAACCTTCTTTTACGTATTTACGTATTCTTTCTTTGTATTAAATTTAAGAATTATTTTGGTTTTGAACTTTAAATTTTTAATGCAACCTGACAATAAGTAGAACTCATGTACACCATTAGTACTACCCTGCAAAAAATCTATAACCAAAAGAGTACAGTGGAGTTTATTGAAGAGAGGTTATGGTGTGGCAAATTATTAATCGCAAGTACTCTAAGTACACTTGTTATGTTGTCAGACATGGTTAATGGTGTATTTCTTATTCCTAAAAAGTATCTTAAGAAATTTACATTCCTAACGTTAAAAAAATTCATTCCTTTCATGAATTTAAAGTTTATTTAAGTAAAAAGTGTAGGTTTAATATATCCAACAAGACCACCTTGCTACGCACGTACTCGCAACTAATGGCCACAGTAAAGAAAGCTGTTATCTTGGTAGTCTTGTCACAACATGTACTATTCTGTTAGAGAAACCATTTTCATAATAAGCAATCTGTTACTGGTTACGTTAGAAGCTAATAACTAGGATTTACATTTGTGTAAATAAACATAACTTCAGGAATTAATTAGTTTAGGCTAATGACGTGTTTGTATAGATTTTTCTAACACTTTCAGCCACTTGCATGCATATACAAGGTCTTATTTTTGGCAAATTAGGAATCTCATGTTTTTAAAAAATGTAAATAATAAATACGTAAATTTCATACATATCACGAAAATTGAATTGACTATTTTCATTATTCACCTAATTACATGAAAACTACTTATATTTAGAAGAAAACAGATTCACTTTCGTACAACGGTGAGATTATCTGGATAGTTAACTGGATATCTTTCGACTAACTGGATTAGTTGTCGTATGTTTTTTATATTAAAAATGCACTACACTAGTATAATACGTGTTTCCTGATTCTTCTCTTGCACAAATACTTCAAACATCACAGGAATAGTTTTTAGTGAAATAGGTTGAATATATAGTTTGTGAGTAGAAGAGAACTCGATGGGCAATTAAATAACACATCTGTATTATTATTCAAAATCCTTATCTAACAATAAATCAATTCCTACATTTTAAAAATTCTGACTAAAATTTAGAGTGTTTTTTGATCTTTATAGAAATTTTTTTGAACACAAAATTATTAAGTTATAGATAGGGGAGCATATGCTCAATAAAAGATAAAGGTTAGTAGATACGAGAAGAAAGTTAAAAATATATAAATAAATAAAGATCTCCTCCAGATTAAGAGAATGGGAATGGATATCGTTGACGACTGCTAGGGTAATAAGTTGAAGCTTAATCAAATATAATTAAAATTTTTAAGTTCATATGTCATAAATAATTTCCTTCGTGGAGCTGTCACTACATTGCTAAAATAATTTGTCAGGTATTCGAAAATAAAAGCCAGTAAAATGTTTCAATAAATATGTTTTATGAGATACGATAAGATAAGGAATTCTAAATCACTCAAATCATACAAGAAAGGTCGGAGCTGGTAATGACACATACCTCCCTAAAAATGTTTCTCCTATAAACAAAAAATTAGAGGTTTTACAGAAAATGTGTAAATGATAAGTGTTGAAGTGTATCGGAATAAATAAGATGTTAAAGAAGTTGGTAAAGTTTCATCTTACTACACACCCATTATAAGTGAAATAAAACCTAATTATTACCATTAAAGTATACACCATTCGATTATTATTTTTCCTTTGCAAGTAAATAAGCATATACAAGTGTATTTTTTAATATTGCAAACAATAGTTTTAGTTTATTCAATAGTTTTCTCCGTAATTATTTCTTATTAATTGAACAGTTTAATTTACTATTTTTATAAACAATAATATTTAGTAGTTGCATTATTCAAAAAAAACATTTTCCAAACAGTATTTCTGTTGAAAAATGCTTTTATAACTAATGATTTATTTCAAAATAAATAAAACTAAATTTTGTCAGGGTAGCAATTCAATTAATTCAGGAGAAATACAAATTATATTTATATGGCGACAAGCACCGTAGATTAAACAACAATAACAAAAGTAACTGTAATAATATAAAATAATTTCATTATTTCAGTAAAACTTAAAGCATCAAATTTCTGTTTAAAATTCTTTTTTAATAGTTTGGTTCATTAATTTAGGATATAGTATTTACATAGGTCACGTTTAAAACCATACAATGGTACTCAGGTTATGTAGCATCTAGAATACAGGACAGAAAGATAATTACGATATCTTAAATTCAAGGCCACCGAGACAAAGGAATCCGATTTACATGATAATGCGAACGTGACAGCGAGACAAATGTCTTGGTGCACGAGGACGGTTAATTCATTCCCACCTCAGGCTCGTGGCATATATACCGAGTCATTGTGAATCCTGTGGATCACATTACCAGTGGAAAATTTGGTTAGCTCCAAGACGATTTCTTCTTCCTTCGAAATTTTCTCTTGATGATATTTACTATAATTATTTTATATTTTAGGTACAAGAAGTTCTAGTTAAATGTACCAGAAACGTTTTTTAGTATTGGTCATAGTGTTGGTATGTAATTAAAGGTTTTAGACAATTTACCAACTGTGTCTCTAAACTTTAATAAAGTTTAAAATTATTATAAGGAACTATGAAGAAGAAATTTTAATAAGATATAATATAATTAATAAGAGCTAATAATAACTTGAAATATCAATACAACGTCAAATACGTAAAATGTCAAACAAAATGTAATGTGATTTTATTTTATTGTGTAATTATGTAATCTTTTTCAAAATGAAAACAGTCAAACATAGGGTAAATATTGTAATTACATATGCAGGTATTTTAAGGTTATTGTATGTAACCTTGTATGTAAGGTTAAGGTTAGCCTACATATGTAGGTTATTGTAATTTTAGATTCAACATAAAATCCTTTTTATTGATTTTGTTGACAAGGAACTTAAACAGCATTATTTTAATAAATAATACCTAATATTAGAATATGTTTTTAGTACTGTGCGTGCTCAACACGAATATAATATTAAGCATTAAAAATGTTTTAGCGAAAATAATTATAACTGAAAATTTATTTCACTTCTTACAAAAGTAAAACTACTTACCTACGGAAATTTAATCCCGAAGTCTTATTCAGTAGTTCACTGCCTTCATTAAAAATATCAGCAATATGTCTGCGAGTAGCATGGCAAGTTTTTGGCTCAAACTACTGCATTAATGAGAAACGAATTTACTGATCTTCATCTTATTCTGGTATTTCAGGACGTTATTCCGATATATTTCCTGTAAATTAGTGTTTTAATAGAAGGTATTAGAGGAAATAATATATAACTGTAATTGAAGAATAACGAAAACTGACAGCGTGGTTGCAGTAACTTTAGAAGTCTAGAAAATGCCGCAATAATTTACTTAATTTTCAAACTGCTGCTTTACTCAATAAAATAGATATTTACGAATCCCTCTTGTTTTGTAGGTTTAACCTATGAGACTAAACAATTAGGTACTTTTTTACCTAAATTAAAGAAATGTGAAGAGTAATGTTAAAGAAATTTTGCCGAAATTAAAGATTATAAATCAAAAATACATGGGTTATAATTGGCCAAATATGAATGAATCAGTAGTTTATAACAGTAAGCTACACCTAAAAATAAACAAATTACAGCAATTGAAATATCAAGTTCACTATTTTAATGTGGCACATATAATACTGCGAAATTAGTCATCAGTTTCTATAAAAGGGGAAACCCTTATTACACAGAGTCGCTGAACAAGGAGAAGAGTGGCGAGGAAAAGTATCAGACGCATTAAATATCAAGTTACATGAATATCCTCAGATACTAGAAGATGAAATTGTTATCATTGCTGAAATAAATAGTGAGATACTAATATTAATCTCTGATAAGAAAAAGATAAAAACACCACTTAAAGATAGTTAGAATATGAACATATTTAACATTACAATTATAGAGAATTACAGTTAAGTACAGTCTAAAACTCTTTTCAATACTTAAATCTCCGTAAATGTGTCTGAAGAATTAAGAGATTAAACAGGCGATTTGAGTACTTGTGTGAATTGCCCAACTTTACTAGTTATGTCTTACACTAATTTGGATTAACGTCAAAGAGATTTACCGATACTGAACTTTCAAAGCCGACTTTATAGACGTTCTGCTAAATATGTCTTTGAAGAATTATACTGTATGAAAACAAAATTTGTTCGTTATTTCAAGTCCTGTTAATTAAACAAAAGTTTAACCTTATTTCCTAAAATTAATTACCACCCTGTAGATATATTTAAACCTATTACCCGTTGAGTAATCTTTAAGTTTGGAGTGCATTCAGTTCAGTCAGTCGTTTAACTTGTTTCTAATTTTTACGATGTCGTAAAATGGCTCTTAGTTTTCAAAATTTTGTCTAAAGGAAGTATTACCCAGTCTCCCAGAAAGTCAACCTGTACCCAGGCTATATTATTAAACTGATATCTTATTCACCCAATTAGATTTAGGCTTGACTATAAATAAGCTGGCTTATTATAGTAAATAAAATTATCAAACAAACAAGTATGAATTTCCTAACGTACCACTTCATAGAATTGGATTGGCTGATCAACGTTATTCATGAGAAAATATATGATAAAAATTAAAAGAATCTTTTCCTGAAAGAAATAAAAACCTATTTTTGGGGGGAAATAAGCGAAATCTTTAAAGCCGAAAGTTAAAAGAAAATGTCTTTTATACAGCTGACGAGAGAAGGAATATAAGTGGAGACCGTCACGATATATTAAATTTATAAAGACTCAAAATTGCAGAGAGAAGACTCTAACTTGTCTCTATATTTACAGACAATGTTTAAATATTTCTGAAATATATCTACAAACTAATCTGTTTAACTTATGTGTTATACGTATTCATTGTGAAGTTTGTTTATTTAAAGTTTAAGTGTAAATTACAAATCCTTAATAACTTTCAAATGTCTATAGAAGTATAAAACAATGCGAGAACTCAAATAAAATGATTTCAAGGGGTTTTTAAAACGAGACGAGTAAGATACAGATTCCCATGTCACTTCTGAAACAATTAAATAAATGCAGATTTCTATTACAGAAGAGGTGAGTTGTATTCGATCAATATTTTATACGCTATTCTGTAAATAGAAGTTTTTAATTATTTAGTTTTTGTTTTAAATGAAACATAATTTATGATTTAAAAACAGAGAATGGTAATCTGACTTCTGGACACTCGCTCTTACATATGTTTATTCTATGTGATGATGGACTGAAAGAGGTTTAATAGTTTTAGAAAACTAACAAAACTTATTTCAGTTTTTAGTAACTTCTATGCTTTACCAGTTTATAATGAAATTATTATAATTTTTGCAAGGTTTTATATAAATTTGCTATAAAAATACTGTGCCAGTTATAATCCACTGTACTGAGAAACGATATATTTGATCATTCTGACTAAACATTGTTTAAAAATTAACTCTAATTCGAGTTTAGGAATTGGAAAACATCAAACAGCGTGTGCCAAATACTTTATCCAATATCCCAACAATACATTAAATTATTTACAACAATCTCTATAACCCCTTTGTTCTACTCCACTCAGTAAACTCTTTCGATGTGCTTTTATTTATTTTATTCCTGCTATGATTTTCCTAATCTGCTTAGCACCCTATTTTCCATCATGCCATGACCCACCCTACTGCATATTCCGCATTAACGTAATCTATTCAATTGTATAATTTTAACATATAAACTCTTTACTTGATACCGCTGATCATTCCTCTTTCGTATAATTAATTCCTTTCTTTCTCCCAAATGATAATTGATGGTCTTTCTTTCTTTAACAAAAACGTTTTATTCAACGTTTGAGCATATTTTTCAGTAAGATATCAAAACATTCCGTATATCTATGAGTTTGTTCTTCGTGTATCACATATTATTATTTAGGGAACTAAATTTCACGTTTTCTCTACTACCAATGTACAGCTACAAAGTAATGTGATACTAAAACGAAGTGTAGTAATACATTTTGTGCTTTAATCGCTAATTATCATTTTTTAGCTCAAATATATTTTAGGTTGAAAAATTAAAATGAAATATTAATATAGAGTGATTTTCCAGACAGTGTTGTAAACCGTCATGCGTTGTACATAGCTGCTTATTGTGACCAATATTATTATGTTCGCGGGCGTAATCAATCTGCTGCTGTACGACAAGGTTGAAGTTGTTCAAAGATGTTGCAAGCGCCAAAGATCAACAAATGTGTCTGTTGTTACTAGGTACCTTTATGCAAATATATATATATATATATATATATATATATATATATATATATATATATACTTATATACACAAAATTCTTTATATGGTTATAGCTAAACAATAAAGATTCATGATGTCTTACAAGTCTTTTTTAGTAAAGTTTACTATTTTTTGAGGTGAAACTAATGGCATATGGCATGATCCCTAACCGATTCTTGGCCATATTAACAATGTTTCTTTAATATTTGGGATTTGTGATAGAAATAAATCAAACCAAGCTACTATAAAGAATACAACCTGGCCGTTGTGACCAATTTTATTACTTTCAACGGCCGTAACAAATCTTCTTCTGTATGACAAGGTTTAAAATGTTGCAAGCGCCAAAGATCAATAAATGTGCCTTCTGTTACTAGGTATCCCTATACATATAGATAAATAAATAAATATATATAAATATATATATATATATATATATATACATGTAAATATATATATATATATATATATATATATATATATATATATATATATATATATATTGTATTTTTAAGATGAAATTTTTCTTGATAAAATGTATATATATAACAAAACCACTTTCATACAAGAATAAAACCTTTATTTTATTTTATTACAATGTTTTAGCTTTTCGCCGATTAGCATTATCGGCATTATCAAAACTAACTTAGCACACTTCTAACTTATTCTGTTCCTACATCAAGACACTAATATATATATATATATATATATATATATATATATATATATATATATATATATATATATATAAAGAACTAAGTCAAAATACAAATACAAGAAATATAATTGAATTTATAATTCAAAGCTCTTCGTTGGCTAACAGTACCAACATCATCAGGAATATTAAACGTTTAAACCAAAAGGTTGATGTTGGTACTGTTAGCCAACAAAAACCTTTGAATTGTAAATTCAATTATAATTCTTCTTCTATTTGTATTTTGACTTAGTTCTTTATTAATACACAAGAATACACAATGAAGATTTATGATATGATATTTTAGGTGATGTTTCCAGATGGATTGTCGACTTTTTTAGAGGATAAACAATTGGCGTATGATATGATCAATAACAAATTCTTGTCAATGATAAACTAATCTTATTTATCTATTTGGGATTTGTCATAAAATTAAACCAAACTAAGCTATTATAAGAAATACAATGAGGCCGCTATATTTAATATTTCCGAAGTATGAAACAGGGAGCGTTTATACGTTTTGATCAAGTGTCGCAGTAAAAAGAAATCATACACCAGATTCTAGATCCTTAGTGTTTTTGAGTTTGTTTTATGCACGAGAACAAGTTACTATCAACAATTAGTTGAAAATTGTTTTCAGGATTATCTGGATTAGATAATCTATTCTTAATAAAATATTGCTTGTATTCTAATCAAGGGCGATGCCTAAATCGGAGCCATCTAAAGGTTAATAACTCCAACAAAACTAATCACAAACATCCCACTCAGTAACGAGTCTAATTCGTAGCTTACAAGTCCTTTTGTTTCAACAACAATTCCTAATGATAATTTACAGTAGGTAATAAATCATTTTTTATTTTGAAATCCTAATTGAAAAATATTATTAATAAACATATTTTTTCTCCTAAAGCATAGTTCACACTAGACAGAGCTACCATTCTTAAACGAATTCGAAAAATAGAGTAAAGAATATAGAGTGTTTGCTTGAAAATACGATGTGAAACAATTATCCTACCTCTGTGTGTTATACGGAATAATTTTACATAACAGATTAAAATATGATTCCCAGTTCAGGAAGATTACCCAATAAATTCTAAATTTTTTGAGTAATTAGTAACAAGAAAATAAATTATTCCTTAAAAACATAAAAAACCTTCAACTCCCCATTAATTGACAATGCCTAGTTAATAAACAAAACAACTGAATATTTCTTCCATTAGTGTAGAAAACATATCGCATTCTCTGAGAATAATTGTCTAGTCTATGTAAGTTCATACGAAACGAGTGCATTTATAAAATATTATATAGTGTTAGAAAAGAATAAGGTACATATAAGATATCATACCGTAAATATAAAAATGCATATACGATAACATACAAATTACGTATTTGGTACATATAAGTTATATATAAGATTACATTTTATGTAAGTATAAGATTACATATGAGGTAAATATAACAATAAATAAAGTACTGAATTGTCAGTAACACTGGCAGCCTAATTAATTCTAATTATCTGATAATATTATTAAAGTAATGAATTCTTATTATTACTGAAAGCTGATAGGTCGTGATAACTAGACGTAAATTATCACCAGTAAGGACGTATAATTTGCAAAGCCAGCTGGTGTAGTAGGAAACATGCATTGCACGCCATAGCAAATATCGAACAACTGTTTCACCTTTGTGATATACAAACACTCCAAGCATCCGTACACATCAGGCTTCAGGAGTTTATTGTGTATGTCTCAGAATTACTAAGTTCAGTTGTAATAAACGGAACAGAGTATGCAAGGAGATGACGTGAATATCCTTCCGACACATTGACTTGAAATGCTTTATTTCATTTTTTTAATTTAAAAAATTTAAAAAACGATTGGGAATTTTTTTTTTTTAATTGTTATTTATAGCAAGTATATTTTATAATGTGTATTTATATGTAGTACTATTTGACCCGGCGACCTTCGTAACGCCTAAAAGTAAACGAATGGCGTGTTGACATTAACTAAACGTAATATAGTATTTTATTAACATAGTAATAACTGAACTTATAGCAGTCGATCGAGAAAAGTGTGACAATAAAAGTTCTTGATTGAATGTTACTTATTAAAGTGCACTCGGATATACAAAATGTTTGATTTTTCTCTCTGTTGCGTACACAAATAAATCGGAAGGTTTTCCGACCAGTTGAGCAAGCCACATACGGCTGTTAAAGTGAGAAGCATGGATTGTCAAAATGAAGTCCAAATATTTTAGGCTTATTGAGTATATCTTGGCAACCAACGTTTGGAATTAATTTAAAGAAATATCTTAGGATAAGATAAGAATGACACTCATATTTTATGATATTTTGGTACTTAAAAAATAAATGTTGAGAAAAATGGCTGTGCTATTGGCTGTTTTGCTACAAAACTATAGCGGTTTTATAGGTTATTATGTTTTCCCTAAAATGTTTTATTTCGGGGGCTCAATAGCTCCCTGTGCCCCCTCGCTACGTCTTTGAGACTTACTATACCAGAAACCTTTACAGGAATCTACTCAACAATTTTCGAAAGTTTCATGGCGATCGGATCAGTAGATTAGAAAGGCACAAGGGTTATAGATACATACATACATACAAACATTAATTTATATATATATATATATATATATATATATATATATATATATATATATATATAACTTGAATATGTTTAAAACATTAAATTAAATAGGTAACGCTAGTATGAATACACAATTTAACATTAGACTTAATGAACGCTTTACAATGAGCCATCCATTGCCGCTGGGGCAAAACCCAGAGGATGGATCACCACCTCACTAGCCGTCTAAGGATTAAGTTCTATAGGGGCCCATATATACAAACATCGGTTTGTGATACATCTAAATCGTCTGGGGTGGAATCCTGACGATGGCTCTGCACCAAACGTCGCACGAATAATTCTGTGACTATGTTAAGCAATTTGTCCAATAAATAATAACTTCTAATCAGCAGTTTAGGCGTCCTTAAGATACATACAAACGTACATACATACACCGGTTTAAAACAATTCTAAGATCCCTAGATCTACGTCAAACATCACACGAACCACCTGTGGAATATTTTAAACAATCCCTCTATATTTCATTAACTTTTTTTCATACGTTTAGTCGTCCATAAGATACATACATGCATCGGATTTTGAACCATCCTAAGCCTCTGGTGAGGAGTCCTGATAATGAATGTGCATCTCACTTTGCACGAACCACACTGGGAAGATTTTAACAAACCATCCTAATTAATATATATTCTATTAGGTGGTTTAGGCTTCCATAAAAGCATACATACATTCATACATCGGTTTTTGAACCATTCTAAACCTCTGGGGTGGAGTCCTGCAGTTGGACCTCCACCAAACCTCACTCCAAACAACCTGGGAATATGTTAAACAATTCCTCCTAATTTCATTTTCATTAACTACTGTTCAGCTGTATATTCGTCCATAAGATACATTTTATACATACATCGGTTTTTGAACCATCCAAAGCCTCTGGCTTTACGCACATCATTAGTTGAGTATTTATTATACAAAATATATATAACAAATAAATTCTAAATTTTTGATATTAACGATCCTAATAATTAACTTCAGCATCCTGTTTAGTAGGCACATGCTAGGAAACAATTTGTAAGCGATCAGTCATGTTTCAATTCCTTACATTTCTAAATATACGAGTACCGGAATGAGCTGATAAACCGTACTGTAACAATTTTGTTACTAATACATTCTACAATTAAGGTCAAAACTAAGCACAGATCATTAGCAATTAATAATAAATTACCCTTCCTTTAGGATTTAATTATGAGAGCTCAAGAGAAAAGAATATACATATGAAAATATGTATTATATATAATTATTAAAATTAAATAATGGTAATGGTATAAATAAAGTTATTGAAGTTATGAAGACAGTATACAAATATGAGTATTAGAATAATACGACAACCATACTTTATCAGTTTGAATCGTTTTAACGTTTTAAAAGTGCTGGAAATTTTATCAAGAATATTGTTTAAAAAATATTTTTATAAATATTATCCTTGTTTTAAATTTATATATATATACATGTGTGTGTGTGTGTGTGTGTGTGTGTGTTTGTGTGAGTGTGTGAGTGTGTGTGTGTGTGTGTGTGTGTGTGTGTGTGTGTGTGTGTGTGTTGCAACGTCCCTCCGCTTCTTTGGTACAATTACATATTTATTATATATTTATATATCTGCTGCTCACACCGTTTTGTGTACCGTGAATTTTTGTCCGTGAAATTGTCCCTAAATTTTTCTTGTGTTCTCGCGTAATGGACCACATCCAAATGTAAGCCTATTCCCGCTGACTTCTACCTTAACGCTTGTATGACCTCCCCTAAGATGGTTGGCAAGTTGGTTGGGTCTGTATATAATCACACATGTCAGTAAAATAGTCAGCTGGAAAGAAACAAGATTTATATGAACACACAAAATTCTCAAAGAATCTTACCACTTCATGCTGCAGGCACAGCAAGGGGATGTGCAAAATATGATCATGTTTAAGATACCTATTTTAAAAGGCTTCTGTGTTCTTTAAACATGATCTGCCAGTAGACATAGTGGGCTTCAATACAAAAAACCAACTAATTTTTAGAATAGCTCAATAAAATTGTTCTCAGGAGAGAACTCGTTTGAAGAAACGTTAGGTTTTGAAATTTATATCTTTATTAATTAATGAAATTTAATTATAACTGTACTTGGATTTTATATTCATTATTTATCAGTTGGAAAAAACTAAAAGGTTTTATTGGTTGTTCAACACAGGATAAATTCAAATACTGTAAGTTTTTATAATGCATTTAATTACTGGTTTTAAACTAAAATAATTAACTTTTCAAATAAAACACATTCAACTCTCTTTTTATCTTTACAAATAATTAATTAAAAGCTCGTTATTTCATATATAATTCATTAATTACATTTACACATTTTTAAACAAAATTATTTCCAAATTTAACATAATAAAAGATTTTATCCTCCCATTTCAAGATTGAATTGGTAAATTCAGATTTTATTATAAATAATTTTAAAATTTATATGATTCAATAAATCTGGTCTTCTTGAAAATGATCGACTTATGGCCAAAACCACTTTGTAAATTTATTATTCATTTTTTAAACATTTTTGTTATACTAATTAATTTTACTACTTTTAAGATTTATTTAATTTTTCAACATAGAGTGAAGTCATTGTTTAAGTTTAATTGGTAATTTGAATTTAATAAATTTAACTGACTAGATTTGACGTTAATTTGTATATAATAGAGAAATTGACATGCCAAGGATTTCCCTGCCGGTCCTAGAGTCCTCTCGTCTGAGTGATTTCAAAAGCGATGTGCAATAATTATTGATGTATTTAAAGTGTTTTACAAGTAATGTGCACAAACAGGTACGTTTTAGATGATAATAAAGAAAATGTATTTTAATGTTAACTAAGTTGAAGAATTTTTAATTGATAAAAGGGTTAACACATGAACAGTAGAAATTGTCCCTTGAATATTCATTTCTAAAAATTCAATTGGAAATCCTAAGTTACTATCTTCTCCATAAATATAATTTTAAGGGTTAATAAGTAATTAAAATGTATGGAATAATTAGCAGTAATTAAAAGTAAATTACTCGACACATTGCTGTCTTTTGTTCTTTTGTAATTTGTCACTGATTAATAAATTGTATGACTTTGTATTTTAAAAATTTAAATTTTTATTTCACTAGTAAACTAGAACGTTACAAATTTTCAATTTTCATTTCAAGTAACCTAGTTCTATCTTCCGAAGATATCAGAAGATCGTTTGCAAAAAGACATTATTATGCCTGGCTGAAAACGGAAAACTAGGAGACCCTGGTAAGTAAGGTTAATTAATTTGTTAATTAGTAATTAACACACATTTTTAATAAAGCCCTGATAAATACTTACCCCAGGAAAAAAGGCTCAACTGTTACATATGCGCCACTCTGCTTGTTTTGTTTGTTCCTAAAATTCAATCGTTACATATGTGTACTCTGCTTGTTTTCGAAAAATTTATTAATTAAAAAGTTGAATGATAATTACTGCTAACGAATTCTAAAGATTAATGCCATTCATGTGTTAATTAGGTAAATTGTTCACCCCTCCTTAAAAATACTCGTCAGTGTGTAGTAAAGTTGTTTTCAAATAAATAAAATGTCTAGCCATTTAAAAATAAATAAGTTGTTTAATGACGAGTTAATTTTCGAACTAAAAATTATAAATGTAAAGGTTAGAAAGGTCAGTACAGTGTATGTAATAACTAGCAGTAATTAAAAGTAAATTACTCGACACATTGGTGTCATTTGTTCTTTTGTAATTTGTCACTGATTAATAAATTGTATGACTTTGTATTTTAAAAATTTAAATTCTTATTTCACAAGTAAACTAGAACGTTACAAACTTTCAATTTTCATTTCAAGTAACCTAGTTCTATCTTCCGAAGATATCAGAAGACCGTTTACAGAAAGACATTATTATGCCTGGCTAAAACGGAGAACTAGATATAGCCCTGGGTAAGTAAGGTAATTAATTTGTTAATTAGTAATTAACACACATTTTTAATAAAGTCCCAAGATAAATACTTACCCCAGGAAAATAGGCCCAACCGTTACAGTATTATATATATATATATATATATATATATATATATATATATATATATATAAATATATATATATATATATATATATATAATACAGAATATTGTTTATTATTAACAATACATTGTTTAAATTATAACGTTGAAGGTTACAATTGATCTATAAATATCTTTATAAAAATTAACCTATCAGTTGTCTTATTTCATTCAATGACAGTTTATAGAAGCAATTTTTTCTGGTGGTAAATAGATTTCGCTTCAACGTTCTCAAACAGATATCAGTATCTCCATTCTCCAACCTTTTCATGACTTAGTTTAGATTTTTATCAGATAGGAACTGCTTCTAGTGCAATCTTACTTCTCTTACATTTTAAAACTGATTTTGAACTCTATCAAAGTTTACTTCTCTTCACAAACTATAATCCAGTTTGTTCTATGATCTTGAAACAAAACTTCCTTCCTTTTTCCCCTTTTTACATAAATAAAGAGTTCTTTTGTAGAAGTTTAATTGTTTAGTTATATAGTTACGTTTTTATATAAGTGTTTTTAATTTTAAAAACAATATTTCACGGAAAGCATTTTCATTTCATTTTCGTATTTGATAATATTATTTTCATAATTCAATAAAATTATTAATTTTATAGAACATTTTATAAAAATTTACAACTTCAAGGATTTTGAAATAACTTACTTTCTTTTTTTCCCTATTAAAATAGAGATAATTTACCTAATTCTGGAATGGTCTTATTATTCGCACCACCAACCTTTCTAATCTCTACGTAATCAATCTTTTGTGATCATGACACAAACTTACTTTACTATTATAATATAAGGTATTTTAGATTTAAAACATTTATGATTCTTATGTACTCAATTAGTTACATTAGAATTCTAAATCCGTGAGGTAAACAGTTTTCAATTCATTCAAGTTGCCATGAAATTTAATGGTCATTTATTGTTGCAATGACTATTCTACTAAATTTCTGATATTTTCATATTTGAAGATTTGTATTTATAAACTATAAATATGCATCTAAAATATGAAAACCGAATTTCACAAAAAACAACTTTTTCATTTTATCTTCTTATTCACAAATATTCTTTTCATGACTCAATACAAGTTTTAAATTTATAGAAGTTTTCAAGTTATAAAATTTCCAACTTAAACGATTTTTGAAGTAACATACTTTCATTTTCTTTCGTAATATTAAGAGAGACAATGTAGCTTTAACCTTTATTCTGGTATGGTTCCTATCAATTCACTTTTGTTTAGGCACACCTTCGCCAACATCACCTTTCGAATTGTATGTAATAAAACTCCTCTCATCATCACTAGTTAAACCTACTTTATTATAAAATCATATTATTTATACATTTGTTTTAGTTTAAAAAAAGTCTATGTACTGTTCACTTTTATTCTGATATTGTTTTATATATCTTTTTTTATGATATGATGGCATACCTTTATACATTTTGTTTAGTTTAAAAAACGTCAATGTACCATTCACCTTTATTCTGATATGGTTTTAATAATTCTTTCTATGTTAGGTACTACTTCGCCAAGCACTAATATTTCTAATCTCTATGTAATCAAACTTCTCTCATCATCCCTAGTTAAACTTACTTTATTATGAAATCGTATTATTTATTGGTTTTAGTTTGAAAAAAAACAATGTACAGCTCACCTTTGTTCTAATATGTTTTTATTAATTCGTTTTATGTTAGGTTTAACTTTGCCAAGCCCCAAGCCTTCTAATCTCTATGTTATCAAACTACTCTGATCATGACTAGTTGAACTTACATTAGTACTTATATATAAAGGCATTTTATATTATAAACATTAAATATATCTTATGTACTCAATTAGTTACATTAGAATTCTCAATCCTTGAGGTAAACAGTGTTCAAGTCACTCACGTTATCATGAAGTTTTATCCTCAGTGTTCTGAAGACTATTAGAACAGATTTTTGTAAATACTATTATTAGGAATATTTTCAATAAAAAAGACTTTAATATAACCAACGTGTAAACCATAATTGAATGTTTTCAAACAGTGCTTTTTGTCTCTGTGATGCATTTAATATCTCATTGTCCCGTTATCTGTGCATAAACTGTTTTTATCTTAGGTTTCGCACGCCCTCCACATAAACACATACATATATTTTCTGCTATTCAGATCTAATTATTTACCGGAAGTATTATGTGCATTATTTGACCCTATTTGTGTGTTTGGGAGTTTAAGGACACAACTTCAGTAAAACCGATTTATTATTGGTACAAACAATTAAAACATGTTTGAATAATGTTTAGTGGTATCATCTGTAAACAGATTTATTTTATGGAATTATATGATGTTTTATACTGTCTTTATACTAATAAAATCATTTCCCTAATTACAAAAATATACCATTGTTATTTTATCCCGTTTTCTCTCAAAACAAAATAATTGTATGTTTTCAAGGTATTCAAAGCGACGTTTTAGCTGATATGTTAGTTCAGCGACTACATGTTGTTACGACATGCAAAAGAAACTATTTTGTAACTAATAAAGAAAATAAGTAGATATAAAGTAGATATAAAAAACAAATCCCATTTCGCAATATATAATTTATTAAAACAAATGACCCTTGAACTAAGGGTTTTTGTTTGTTAAATGTATTTGCCACCTGCCTAATTGTTTACCATGTGGTGTTATTTTTATATTGAGAATTAGTTTTGATATCCAATGTTAGGTAAAAGTTGTGTAAAACCGGCTCGATTTTGTTCGTGATATACGTGGAATGTAAGTGTCCACTTTTTTCTCTCCTTGTTGTGCTATATCCGACTCAGGCGTTGATCATTCTAAGTTATTATCTTACTGGGAAAACTATTTTGCTAACTAGTTAAACCAATTTTGCAAATTTTTCACCCACACCATTTTTCCTCCCTGGGTGGACTTTGTGTCCATTATTGCTCCAGATATTGACAATGATCTCACACATGTAAACAAAAACGCATAGTACTATACATTGTATTAAAACATAAAATATTCTACGCTTTTGAAAAACCATTTTAGATTTTTTTATGGGAAATTTAATATTCTGTAAGTATTATGGTCTAATATTCAACCATAAAGTACAAGCGCTCCATAGATTTATCCCATAAAATACAAAGAACCTAACTACCATAGTTTAATACTGGGATGAAAATGCGATTTCTATTTATAAATTTGATAAATTCCCCACTAAAACCTTCACTACTCAATCATCAACACTATAAGCTACAGATATTAACAAAAAATTAAATCTTTTATTATATTTTATTTTATTTGTTTCATTGTTTAATTCCTCTACAGTTTTGAACAAAAATTAATGTTCCAATATTGCGATTTACAACCTGAAAAAAATTATGATTTAATAACATACATTACAGATTAGCTTTTGAAGGTAATTGATGAATATTAAAAACCAACTAGTGGTTTCATACAATTTCATGCGGGAATACATTGTGTGCCGTGCAAGTGGTGTGAATGTTTCACATGCATGCAACTATTCCAACCTTTTTATTAGTTTTCCCAGTAAATGTTGTTGTAGACCTGTTAATCTGGCAAAAGTAGGTACACGCAATTCCAGTGGCGTCATTAAGTATTGAAGGCATACCGGTTGACTATCGGCCTGGAAACTTTCGTTTTACCACCTTTATTTCCGTATTTACTTCAATACCTTTCTGTAGTTTTTACTACCTAAAAGCTTTACCTTAAATTTTACATGTATAAGACTATAAAAATAAATATATTTTATTTATACAAATCATTATATTTGAAATAATATCATTCATTTTAAAATTATTTATAGGGCTAGCGGGATTTTTCAGAAAGGACTTCTTTATCAGCAATTATAAACATTCTGTACATTCAGAGATTTTAGGTTAAAGGTAATGAAGACTTTAAAATTTATTTTTATAAATATTTACACTAGTTGCAGCTATTTAATAGGTTTACTGCCAAAAATCGGTTCTGTTCTCCGAGAAAATTTATCTGATCTGTCGACATCAGACTAAATATATTTAAATGTCACGCCCTTCTAATTCTCTATTTAGAGTATTATTCTATACAGAAACTTTCCAAAAGATCTGTAACGGAACCATTTTAAATTAAAACAATCCTAATTTTTGATAAACCTGTCTGTAAGTATGTAAATGTTTATGTTAAAAAGTTGGAGCTTAGAACAAAACTGATAAAACGCAAAGTTTACGGTAAAGAGCCACCAACAGAAACTCACTTTTCAGTTCGTAGTTACGCCTAAGCCTATTTAGAATGAATCGTACTTACTTGTTATTTACAGTAGGTCTGGTGTTTTTAACTTCAAGTGTTTTTTTTTAATTTAATATTTTGAGCAACTGTTGTGTAAATGATAATTGTTATCTGTTGAAATTGCGATGTAAGAACAACCATTTAACCGTCTGATCTTTTCTATACACACACTTTATGTTGTGTTTTAATAGTTCTACCACTTTATTAACCTAAAAACCAACCTGACCATACATTACGGCGAGTATATGAAGTTTCTAATTAGCTTTGAACTTCGTTTAACTTTGAACTTTGCAGTCACCTTTCCCCGATTAATATGGGGTGGAAATTCCTTATTAATGTATTTCCTAGGTGATTTGTGGATAACCGCAAACGTACTATACTAAGATATATACTGAACACTATCTTAAATTATTTTTAAAATAAATATTTTTTTATTTTTATTTTAAATACTGTTTTGTATCTGGCCATATAATGTATATAATGTATTACACACTTTGCTACTTTAGTAATTATCAAAGCAAACAAGTGATGTCCTGAATCCACAAACGTGACTAGATTTATCGTGCCAAACCTTTGCGGTTATTAGACATATTAATGGGTTTGAAATTACTCATATTCTTTGAAAACGTTTACTTTAAGTGTCTTAACTTTTGACATAACTAAAGACTTAACTTTTAAAGGCGTAAAAATGCTACGCTCTTCTACTGTTGTTAGGTTTACCTCGTCAATGCTGGATGAGATTTTAGCGAAATGTCACAACTGCGAATCTATGGACTGCAGAATGAACGGATGTACTCCAGATAATAACTATTCATCATATTTTTCCATCCGTGAAGGAATACGTATCAGCATATATATATATATATATATATATATATATATATATATATATATATATATATATATATCTGTGTGTGTGTGTGTGTGTGTGTGTGTGTGTGTGTGTGTGTGTGTGTGTGTGTGTGTGTGTGTGTGTGTGTGTATGTGTGGGTGTGTACTGGAGTAACTAAAAAATGGTTTAGTTGTACTCCTTTAGGAAATTCGTTTTAAAGGAATACAACTCAACACGAGTTGTGAAGAACTAAAAAATGTTGTATTAGAAAACATTTAATTGTAGTATTTAAAGGCATTCTAGTATCACTAAATACAAAAAAGTAATATTATTGACTGAGTTTAATTTATAAACAATTTGATACTATCCCTATATTAAAAAACAATTATGTATAAATAATTCTAATACAAACAAGATACTCATGTGTTCTGATTACAAAAAGTAGATAATAAAAGTAGATGAAAATTTAAAACTACCAAAGAAATAAATGACTCGCGCTAGAAGATTTGTTACAGAAAGTGTATATTTTGTTCCGATAACGGTGACGTGTGAACCACTAAAGCGCGATTGAAAGTGAAATTGTGAAAGCCAAAATCCAACGGTGCCAGAACGAACGACGTTACGGCTACACCGACTTAAGTAGAAAGTTATCTGCCGAAGTGAAGGGGCTATTTATTCTGATATCATTGGAAAGAAGGAAACTCCTTTACTGGACACTGTTGGCCTTAACTTGATTTATATAGAATTTACCATTTTATATATATTTTTCTTTATACGCATAGCAATAGTACTACAGTGATTGGTTTAAGTGAGCCTTCAAATTTTCATTAATTTTAAGTGTTTCTTAGAAAAACCTTTTTAATTGTCATCAAGGGAAATGTTGAAGAAATCAATTTTGACGTAAATTATTCTTACATTTAAGTACAGAATTGATACTTAACCTTACAATCGCAACGTATAAACTCTTAAGTGAGATCATAAACTGGTATAACGTAAAGTTATAACATTTTTCAAAAATAAAAGACAAGCTTTACTATTTTGCAACTATCAAGTTTTACAAAAATTCAAAGGTAAAATTAATTATAAGTTTATAACCATAACGTCTAACAACGTAAATTTAAAGATCCTTCAATTTATTATATTATTGTTTGGAAAATTTAAATTTGGGAATAAAAGCTTTTGAATTTGACTTTGAAAAACGTCCCAAATCAACTGAGTTATCAAATCATACTGGAGATTATGAACATGATGGCGGGTTATAATTATTACGTTGACAACAGGCACAATGTTACAATAATTATATTGTAAAAAGCGGAAGACATTGTTTAAAATAAATTTTGATAAAAATAAATAAATTCATCCCTGCATATATTTTTACAAGGTTTAGATGGCATGTGAGAGAAAGAATTTTTAACCATATATTGATTATTAAATATGATAAAGATGACAAGCGGGCAGAATACGAGACAAGTTTATTATTAAATCCCTAAATAATATTATTTTATTACAGATTATTATAAAATCTTCAAACACAGTTGTCTTCTAAAAATATCACTTTCAAGCATTTATTTTCCTACAGTTTCTTGACCAGAACATAGAATGTAATTCAATTTTGTTGATAAATAAAAGTAAGTAAATCATTTTAAACTATGTATTAAGGCGTTATGAAACACCTTATGTGTTACTGTAGAAACAATGAGCCTAAATAATTATCTTCTAGTTACTATATTTTCCTAATGGTTTTTTTGTGGCTGTTAAGATACGTAGTTAACTTTCGAGAGCTATTAATTTCGTGTTCTCGTTTTCCAGCTCATTCCGATATGCCGGGTTTCTTGTAGTATTCAGGTGTGTGGGATTTCCATTGATACTTGGTATACCGGTACTGTTCTATTTTCGGTTTCACTGCCCTGTGAAAAAAGTTTGGTTTGTCTTGGTGTTAGCTTTGTCTATTAGGTTAAATGATTTATCATGTTGTGAATTTATTTGTATTTGTTCTTTTACTATAATATGTTTGTGTTATTTGATTTCTAATTGCTCCCAGATTGCAAAGCTTAGGCCTTTGTGTATTAATTTTTTTATGTAGGTTTTTCAGGGGGGGGGGTGAATGGTAATTTTAATAGCGTGTAAGGTTAGGTGTGAATTGTAAGGGTTTGATTTGATTAATGCTTTGAGGAGCTCTTTTAATCTGTATTTTAATTTCTTTTCCTGAACCAGTGTATAATTTTTAACAGCCTAAGCATACGATCTTATAAACTCCGTTAATAATTGTGTGACATTTTTCCGTTGGGTTTATTTTATTCGTTATATTCAAATAACATACAAAAACACAGCAGTGCAAAGCGCATGAATGCTACCTACTGGGTAGTTCTATAATTTAAACTGGATAAATATTATATAGAAAGACTGCCTCGTGGGAAATTTACCCAGTTTCCTAAGTGTGTACGCAGCGAGTTTGGAGAGCCCAAGTGTTTAAGGTAGAAAGCCTGATTGGAACCATTTACTGCAAAGTGCTACATACGATATTGCTAATCTAATTTAACAAAATCCTAGATGTACGAAATAGGGTACTTATTGAACAAAACTGATATAATGATTACCATAAAAAAATGTCTCTTTTGTCAAATTAAAAACCATATCTGTTATTTTCAACTAAGTGTGTTATAGAAAGTCACTGATCTTACAGTCACCGTATGACCTCTTGGGCCACTTGACAATAGCCTTATTACTTATTAAATTATACAATTAACAGTTCTGCATTATTACTCTGCATTTAGGCCAACAGGCAGTTGCGGCTTAGCTTACTAAATAAAAAAGTGCTTCTAGCTCATTGAAACCATTTCAAAATATGAAAATTGAAACGTAGAAATTAAAACCAGTACAATGTGAGCATGCTACAATTGTTACAAAAAAAGAGAATTAGAATTAGTTCTCTCCGTTATATTTTAAATGGTATTTAATTATATGAATAACGTTTTATTATGTTTTACATTTGTCTAATAAAAATCTATTTTGAATATAATTTATACTCTAAAATTGTTGAAGGACATTTCAATAATAATTATAAAATGTATCACAAAATTAATTTTTTATTGACGATAACGACTCTATTATATTACTATTTATTCAAATTACCTTGGATATCAAGAGGAAGTTGGTCGATTTGTCTGATAATTTCAGCCGAGTAATTACTTAGTATAACAATTTAGATACCTCTCAGCTGCTTTCTTGATATTACAAGTGTAGTTAAATTTTCTCTTCTTATTTTTAGAAATAACATAGTGAATGCACTTTTTCTGCCCCAATTTACGTGCTATAAAATAGTTTTTTTTCAGGAAAAGGAACTAATAAGTAAACCCTCGATTTAATATCTCTTTTCCAGAATATGTTTAAATATACGTTGCCCTGTGAGAAGGAAAAATTTATAATAATAACAGTTTGTCTCCCTCCAAGAAAAAGATTTATTCTTGTGGTTACGAGGAGAAAAGTGTGTTTATCCTTACTGTATATCTGTGTTATATACCACTGTCATCTTTATCTTAATATGCTATTGAATAAAAGATGCAACCTTACAAATGTGTATAATAACTATGGTCAGAATATGGAATATACGTTATATATTTTATCTAACAGAGACCATCACAGTTATATATTCCGTAATATACGCCTAAATTGACAATGCTATTCAGGATGTTTCATAATAATCTTAGAAGTTAAAATATCAAATTCCTAAAAAACTGTTTCCATATTAATAATAATGAAGTAAGTAGTGTTTCAATGTAGAGTACTACCTTAAAATTGTTACTCCAAAGTTAGTTGACCGTTTTCCCACTAGGTGTAGACAGTAAAGGAAATAGATGCCAAGGGAGAGAAGTCGTTTTGTGTTAGAATTTCAAATGTCAAAGTCTGTTATTACTGTGCAATGTTGGTTTCGGAAGTAGTTTTATAAGACCCGAAGAGTGTCAACCTAACTCGTGGATGATATAAACAATTCATTCAATATTTTTAAATGTGAAAGCAAAAGTTCGTGTTTCCAAACTCAGAAGAAAACCAGTTCCAACCTAACCTAACCTAAATCTAATACATTTTGGAAAATAATTAAAAACAAGTCTACATATTCAATCTACGATTTTTTCAAAAAAACAGATATTGATGATTTAATTTATTTATCAATTAGATTAGTTGTTACAATCTGTAATATATACCGCAATATCTTAATAATGGTAAGCTATTAGGACATTTTATTTACGCATGAAACAGTAACCAATAGTCATTTTGGCTTCAGGTTTAAACGTAACGGATTAGAGATAATTCTTCTTATCAAGATGGAAAAGTCATCTTTTCCCTTTATAATAGGATAAAACCAACTTTTATAAATAAAAGTCGCCCTACTAAAGAGACGACGAGGAACTATAGTAGGCTACTATTGTCTTTTTACTGACATCGAAAAAGGAAGGTACTCACGTAACATTTATATATATATTTTTTACGTTTCTCGACACACTTTTATTTCTATTTTCATAACAAGAGCTTTATATTCATTTTATATGTTGCTCTTTATTCATATTTTTGACGACTTGATACGTAAAACCACCTAAAATATAAAATAGATTTTGTTTATTTCATAATTAGCTCATACAAAGTTCAATAAAGACAATTTTATAACGTATAAGACGATTGATTTTGAAACAAGAATTACATCACTTTGCTCTGTTAAAACATTACTGTAATATAATCATATATATTACATAGTATACACATCCAGGACATGGTGCTTGGAGAATTGCATAGCTAATTATTTAACAGGGAAATGTACGTATATGAACATTATACATCACTGTCAAAGCGAAAGAGATTTGTAATACTATAATAACACACTTCTGATACAGACCAAAAATACTACTGAGGTCTTTGAACGTAAAACATTTAAAGGTTATAATGAATGTAATATATTATTATGAAGGCAGAGCCCATCACATATTTCCCTACACCTGATCAAAGATAGAGGACGTTACATCAGCTCAAATATTTTATGGTATTGTCTTCCTCAAATATAGTATAGTAAGTTTTTTTAACTTTTCGGGCTTATATTACATCTTCAGATAATTTCTGTTTTATAATTGCTGTATATCGATCTTATTATTTTGTATAATGACTGCTGTATATCGACTCTTCAATCGTGTCATCGAGACTAAAAACCTAGAAACATTGATAACCAACAACATATGTAATAAAATATTACAATAAAATTCTAACAAACAGAACGAGTAAAGAAATGATAACAAAAATGTTAGTTGTTTGCAAATTAGGTTAACATTTAAAACACAATGTGCACCACAATTTGTACAAATTATTTTTATGCCTGTAACTGAACCTGTTTCATAACAGTTTTATAGTGATACGTGATTGCCACACTAGAACAGGAAAAATAATTATTAGAAAAACATATACCAAAATATAAGGACATCATTAGATTAAAGAAAAATAGCAATAGATTAATTCATGGAAATATTATTGAGATTTGTTTGTAGCAAAATTAGAGTCTTTAAAAATAAACTTAAGTTTTTAGTAACAACTTAAAGCAACTTTGGCGTGTACTTAAACAAACATTTTAATAAACCTTCCTCAACACAAACAAATATTTATATTTACATTCGTATATGCTTTTCATTTGCAAAGTGACAAAGTACAAATGAGCAAAACATCACTACTAATCAAAACACCAACAGCAATGAGGTGCTGAGTATGATGAAAAGCATGATGCAGAAGTTGGAGGCCTTAGAGAGATCAAACAGAACGCTATCAAACAAATTAAATGCCCTCGGGAGTAAGATTCCAGCCAATAAAAACAAATCCAAAAAATAAGTATGGATCATACAAACATACGTATTGGTACCTGGAATGCAAACGGCATTATAAACAGCAAAGAAGAATTCTCACTCTACCTTTATGAAAATAAAATTGACATCTGTTTCATCTCAGAGACTCATCTCTCTAACCAACAATACATTAAAATAAATGGATATAATACCCACCATACCACTCACCCAGACAATCGGGCACATGCAGGAAGTGCAATCTTCATCAAAAACAACCTGAAGTACAATGAGGATCTCAACATTCGAAAAGAGGAAGCTCAGCTGACAGTGTTAAGCATTTCGTCAATGAAACAAAACTTCAAAGTGGGAGCAGTCTACTTCCCCCCGAAACATAACCTAAAAGAAGACGATTACACAATGATAATCCGACATCTAGGAGAGAGATTCGTCCTTGGAGGCGATTTTAACGCCAAACATTCCCTATGGGGTTCCCGATTGGATAATACAAAAGGGAGAGAACTTAAAAATGCAATAGAAAAAACTGGATGTAAAGTACATTCAACTGGGAAACCGACCTACTGGCCTACAGACAGAAACAAGACCCCAGACGTTCTGGATTTTTTCATAACCAGAAAATTTGCGGCAAATTTCATTACCTTGGAGGACAGCTATGACTTGGACTCGGATCACTCATCGATCATCATGACATTGAGCGAAACTATCATCAAAAAGCCAGCGAAACCGACTTTATGCAATAAAACTACGGATTGGGAAAGTTTTAAATTACAACTAGATCAGGGAATTACCCTCGACATTGATCTGTCTACTGGGGATCATCTTGACGAGGCGGTGACAAAATTTACCAGTCTTATTCAACAAGCAGTGTGGGATAACACTAGAACAATTACTCATAAAACACCTGGATACAACTACCCTATGGAAGTAAGAAACCTAGTAAAGAACAAAAGAAGAACCAGGCAAAAATGGCAGCGTACAAGAGATCCCGTCGTTAAAAATCATCTCAATAGAGAATCCCAACAAATCAAAAGATTGATCCACCAACTGAGAGAAGACTCTGCAAACTCCTTCCTCGAGAATCTGTCTGCAGACAAAAACACTAACTATTCCCTCTGGAAAACAACGAGAAGACTGAAAAGGAAAATCCATCATGTACCACCCATCCTGAAAGAGAACAATGAATGGGCAAGATCGGACCAAGAAAAAGCTGACACGTTTGGAGATCATCTGGAAAACATCTTCAAGCCGAATGAAGCCACGAATGAAGAAGAACTTCACCTAAACACTAATAATCAGTCTAAAATTATTAAAAAAGTGACATTAAAAGAGCTTAAACGAGAACTAAAATACAACTTGAACCCGAAGAAAGCACCAGGATACGATTTAATCACAGGACTAGTGCTGAAAAAACTGACAACAAAAGGACTAAAAATGTTTTTATTATTAATTAATGCGTCCCTTAGACTTATGCACGTCCCTGCAACATGGAAAGTGGCGGAGATGATCATGATCCTGAAACCCGGCAAAACAGCAACAGAGGTCAAGTCGTATAGGCCGATATCACTTTTACCTATAATGTCAAAACTCTTTGAAAAGCTGCTTCTCAACAGGCTTAAACCTATCATCGTGGAAAAGAACTTATTGCCCGACCATCAATTTGGATTCAGGCGAGGACACTCTAAGGTGGAACAGGTGCATCGACTAATTGACATCATTGAAAAAGCTCTGGAAGGTGAGGAGGTCTGCTCGATTGTCTTCCTGGATGTTTCACAAGCCTTCGATAAAGTTTGGCATGAAGGCTTGATTCACAAACTCAACATGTTTCTGCCAGCCCAGTTTGTGAATCTACTGAAATCGTACATATCGAACAGACTGTTTCGAGTAAACCACGAATCTACGTATTCTGACTTCAAGGAAATACAAGCTGGAGTCCCACAAGGCAGCGTATTGGGACCAATCCTGTACTTGCTGTACACCAGTGATCTTCCGCAAACAGCCAACGTCATCACGGCCACTTTCGCAGACGACACAGCAAACGCAGCGACAGCGAAAACCGTTCAAGAATCGACAACACGCTTACAAAGATCAAACGATTCAGTTGAGGCTTGGACCAAGAAATGGCGCATCAAACTCAACGACCAGAAGGCAGTCCATGTGAATTTTACAAACAAGAGGATCCCAAACCCTCAGAGGCTCGAAATGAATGGAAGTGTTATCCCATATCATGATTCAGCTAAATATCTCGGCATGAATCTTGATGCAAAAGCCAAATGGGTCGAGCATGTCAAAATAAAACTCACAGAACTCCAGACTCGCTACAGGCAAATGTATTGGCTACTCGGTCGAAATTCACGGGTATCAATATACAACAAGCTATTGGTATATAACCAAATCCTCAAACCGGTTTGGACGTATGGTATACAGCTTTGGGGCTGTGCCAGCAAATGTCACATACAAGGGATACAACGCTTCCAGAACAAAGTACTAAGAAACATCGCCAACGCTCCTTGGTATGTGCGTAACAGTGACTTGCATTGCGATCTTGGTGTACCCATGGTCGAGGAAGTCATAAAACAGAACGCCATCAAACACGTAAATCGGCTCACTCAACACGAAAATCCTGAGGCACTGAGACTTCTCGACAACAACCACCTGACAAGACGACTCAAAAGGACAAAACCATTTGAACTCGTTGAACGACAAGAGTGACAACAATACTCTTCCTCACGCCGGTTGGCTTCCAACATCAAACAAGATACAATAGAAATCAATGGATTCTTTGTAATATAAGCTAAAATATAATTATTAAATGTAAATTAATGGTTGGTCAGAAATGACCAGTTTTAATAAAATAAAAAAAAAAAAAAAAAAAAAAAAATTTGCAAAGTAATATGCTTCAGGGATACTTGGAAAGTTAAAAGTTTTGTAATAATTTCCTCTGAAATTCAATTTCCCCTAAAATAGCGTTGGAATTGAAATATACACAAGGGTTTAAATATAAATGTGTTTTTCGGTGAATAGCTTATGTATTATATCAGAAATTATAAAATTGTTATTTATATAATAAATTCTAGTATGAATATTGCGTTTGTTTTTTACGTAATAGATTTTGGAACCTGTTATCTATAAAGTAGAACCCAGATCTAAATATATTGACCTCTTAAATGTGACCTAGGCCTGCCAATTAGTCCTAGTATTAAGTTGTAGCTGTCTATAATGAAACCCAATAGGTCCCTATAGCGACGTCTCTGGAAAGGCTTTAACCATTTCAATTTTATGAACCCTTCAAGCAAGTTAAACATTGACTTTCCAACCGCTTACAAATAAAGTTTCTTCTAATTTTATTATGAACTCTACGTGTTAATCGCATTATATTCTCATCTACGAGGGAAATATATCAAGCATTATTTACAATGACAATCCCTACAGACTAGGCGAGAGGATTTCGTTTCATCCTTATTTATTGCCTCTCTTTCCACAGTAAAAATTCCTTTTTATAAAATTCCACAGTAAAAATTGGCCTTAAGATTTACAAACACCAGTTACCCAGTTCAAAAAATATTTTTTTGAATACATATATTTCATATTCTATACTAAATACACTTATATAATTGAAACATAAACATTAGAATTTTATTAGTTTAGTATAGAATTTTTAGTGAAACCTTTTAAAAAGATTGTTTGTCCCTAATATTTCACATCATTTTCTTGTATACCTTTGTTTGCCTGCAATCAGATGTTAGAAGGAAAAAGGTAACTTATATTGAAAAAGAATGTAACACCCTTTTACTTTCGATAATGTTTGATATGGTTTTGTGTAAACTATATTCTCATTGGTTATGAGCACCTGGAATATGTAACTGTGTCAAAATTTACTGTTTTACAGCCAACATCAACAAAATCATAGGATGAGGGAATAATCCCAAGTCTAAAGTGAAGCATGGCATAATGGCACCATTTCACATCGTTAAAAGGATCCACGATCCGTGTGGAATCGGAGTCTGAATTTACTATTCATCAGAGGTTGGCAAAATAAATGCATAAGTAGCCAATGTAAGTATGTAAATTTAGTTCTGCCAACCAGCATCTATATCTCATTATTTCATTTTTTCCCTCTATTATTACCGTATTTGTCGAATATTATTTACAAATAGTTTTTTTACAAGCAAAATTCAATTTTACAAGTCGCTAACATATTTTTTTAAAAATAGTAATCCAGTAGTTAAATCTATTTTTATACACCTGTCTGAGGTAAAGCCAACAGCTGAAACTCAACAACTAATTAAACCTCATATTGGTTTTGTGAATAAATTCAGAATCGTATGAATATAATAAAAAAATGATGAACTTAGTCAAACTTTTAGTAATTACAAACAATTGGTCTATAAATAGTGACATTTGTGACAAATATAATACTATATTATGTTATCTTTTAGAATAGCACACTAAAATAAATTGCGCGAAAATGTGATTAAAAATTCATACAGAATGTTGCGTGTTACAGTAGCTCATTGATTTGCGTAAATTTACTTCAGCTCATTAACAATTTATTATGTAATTATTAATTATATCAAAACAAAGATACTTCAAATTAGTAGCCATAATTATTTACTTACATTAATCTCTGAGAGTTACAGTTGTGACCAAACATTTCTTTTATGTATGCCTTTTTCATGTACAAACCATCGCCGTTTTTTGTTCATTTCGACACTAATATTATCTTAATATTAGAATTTGAATTCATAAATTGAAAATGATTACAGATTTTACTTGAATGTTTAAAGGAAATAATGATATTGGGGTTATTTACTTTAAGTAGATACGATGAAAGGACACAAAACATAAAGTATGCATTTTGATTAATAATTACGTCAATTAAACCGATTTATACATAGGCATCTGGTTTTGTGTTACGTAAGTTTTAAAGCAAGCTGAATTTAGTAATTATATGATAAAAAATAATAATGTCGTGTAAAGAAGATTAGCGAATAAATCTTCATTGCTGCGCTACTAGGGGCTCTTTTTTATACAGAAGAGAATCAAATTTCCATAAAGGGTGAATTTCATAAGAAATTGTCATTTCCAATTTTTCTACGGGAGAGGAATATTAAGAAAATGCTGAGCCCAAACATAAAAAATTAATATATTTTGGAATTCCAATCTGTTTCCAAACCATCTATGGACAATAAATAATGTTTTAATGCATATCTTCTCGTCGAAAATATATCTTCTTTCTTGAAGGGTAACGAACTGTAAATTAAAAATTGTTTATTTAAGCTATTATCTTCTCTTGGGAAAAGGTGATGGTTATTATGTGGAAAAACATATGCATTAAATTTCACTGTCATTTTACAATGTGGATTTTATTTTTACCTATGTTTCATCATGTAATATAACTATATTGCACGATATGTAACATCAGTAAATACATGCAATATATAAAATACAACCTGTATTTGAGAATAAAACACTCCGTTCATAAATATAAAGTTTTAGGTGATTAGGATTGAAGAGTAAATAACAAATTGAATAAAGTCATTTTTTAAAGTGGAAGTCCTCCTCAAGTAAATAACTGAATGGAAGTAAATATGATTGTCCTTTTTCAATAAAATAGTTTTAAAATATTGCTCAAATATTCAAACCATAAAGTTGAAATTCAACCCATCATGATTTATGTATTATTGTATCTTACATTGAAAATGATTTACGACTACACCAAATGTATACGTCCAACTGAGGTTACGTTCTATGTTACGGCCCGTCTGGAATTAGGAATTAGATAAATTCACTTTCGCAGATACAATCATACGAATGGTGAAATCAACATGAAATATTTAAATCAATATTAATTATGCATAAACATTATGCTATGGTTAACTTCAATAACTGTTAGATTGCTTTGAAGTTCAATGAAATATTTTCTCTTGAATTAGGTTTTAATATTTTATTAACTTCCAAAACTCACTCACTGTAATCCATAAAACTATAAAGTGCACATGCAACCTTTAATTTAAAGATTTCCAACAAGTAAAAGCGGAGAGCGCTGGTCACGTGTTAGGATTTGTATGCACGCGAGCAGTAAATATTGAAATTACTTTAATGAATACCTGTAGAAACTCGCTCTGAATATGTTCTACTTTTGTAAATGGGCACAACACGTTATCCCTAATCGATTCTTTTATGACCTTATTATGTTCCATCATTATAAATTAAATATTTAGAAGAAAGGTCTTTAGTGCGTGAAAATAATTGAGCAGTGTATCGTTTTACTTTGTATGTGATTTATTTCTATAAAAGCAATGAACATTAGTTCAAAAATAGCAGTAGTTATATTCATTAGAATAATACATTGATCATGATTTTGTATTTTTTAATGATCCAAACAATAGTGCTCATATTACCGAGGGTAGTCACCCAGCACCCTCTTCTTGTGCTTAAGCTGCTACAATCCGAATCATGATCAGATAGTATTCAGATAAAAATATTAACCTCCTTGAATTGACCTTTTTTGGAGTTTATGTGAAACCAATCTGTCTCGTTTGCCCCTATATTCGTGTTTTGGGTTTGTAGGTGTCCTGGCCTACTATTGTTGTTTATAATTATAACTGACTGAAGAGAATCTCATGCTATTGCAGTAGAGATTGTTGTGTGTATTTATAATGATAAACCTGCTCTAGATGATCTGAGTTGTTGATTGTACACCATAGGATTACAGTCTTATTGTGGCAACAGACTTTGCATTGTACAAGCTCTCTGGCGTTGTATTCTATGTGATACAGGAATTATCCTGGGAAATAATGTGACCTGGATTTCTGGCATTACGTGAGGATTATTTCTAATGAATTTTAAAATTTAAACTGTAACACTCCTAAAAATAAGCTGTTACATATAAATTCATTTGTATATTTAATTTTTATTTAATAATTATATCGTCCGAATGTAAAAGAAAATTTTTGTTTCCTTTGTACAATTGTAATTCTAGGGTAAGTTTCTTAGCGCCCCTAGCGGGTAAAAATGTAAAATATCGTACGAGTTAGTAATTTAGGCCAATTACCACATCACCCCATGTGACGTAAGCATGGTCTGATATCGCCTGATCCAATGCACCAATCAAAGAATTCAAAATAATAACCAAGAGTGGGAAATTCCGTTGGCGTGCCCTTGCAGAAGGCCCACTTCTCCAGAGGTTCTTGAACAGAACAGACGTGATGGCATTTTCGGACGTAACCTAGAAATTTACAAGCTTCCAGTATTCAAAATTTAAGATGTCAAGGCCGGTACCAATTGTATTTAACGCAGCTAAAGAAGAAGTCAGAAGCGATTATTTACGTGTTTCAAATAAATAAAAGTTTATATAATTTTTGTATAAGAGCGCTGATTCCAGGATCGATGTGCAGTGATTAGTGATTCCAAAAGCCATGGGCAATGTTTAATATGTGTTAAAGTGTTTAACAAGTAGGCTAATGTGCACAACCAGGTACGTTTTAGATAATAATAAAGAAAATGTATTTTAATGTTAACTAACTTGACAAAATTTTAATTGATAAACGGTTAACACATGAACGGTAGAAATTGTCCTTTGAAAATTCATTTCTAAAAATTTAGTTGGAAATCTTAAGTTACTACCTTCTCGATACATATATATTTTAAAAGTTAATAAGTAATTAAAATGTATGGAATAATTAGCAGTAACTAAAAATAATTACTCGACACATTGCTGTCTTTTGTTCTAATGTAATTTGTCACTGATTAATAAATTGTATGACTTTGTATTTTAAAAATATAAATTTTTATTTACTAAGTAGCCTGTAACGTTACAAACTTTATATTTTCATTTCCCAAGTAACCTAGTTCTACCTTCCGAAGATATCAGAAGATCGTTTACAGAAAGACATTATTATGCCTGGCTGAAACGGAGAACTAGGAGCCCCTGGTAAGTAAGGTTAATTAATTTGTTAATTAGTAATTAACATATTTTTAATAAAGCCCTGATAAATATTTACCCCAGGAAAAAATGCTCAACTGTTACATATGCGCCGCTCTGCTAGAATTTAAATTACTGCTAGTTTAAATTACTACTGTTTTTTTTGTTGTTTTCTAAAATGTAAGTCTCATACTCTGCTAGTTTTCGAAAAATTTATTAATTAAAAATTTGAATGATAATTACTGCCAACGAATTCTAAGGATTAATGACATTCATGTGTTAATTATTTAGGTTGTGCAGCCCTCCTTAAAAATACTCGTCAGTGTGTAGTAAAGTTATTTTCAAATAAATAAAATGTTTAGCGATTTAAAAAATAAGTAAGTTGGTAAAAGACTAGCTAATTTTCGAACTAAAAATTACAAATGTAAAGGTTAGAACGGACAGTACAGTATATGTAATAAGAAAGATAGCGAAAGATAAAAATTGTTAGGATGATCTTGTTAATTTAATGTATTGGATAAATAAAAGTTTCTCAGATAAATTCAAAGGAAATGTTTAAAAATCATGATAAGTTAAAGAATGAAACAAAATCATTATGTTACCTACAATAAACGTTGAATTAAGTAGTCAAATAAATTGTAATGTTTTTATTGGACACTGAAGATTCAATAAATATAATAAAAGAAGATTTTTTTTTAAACATTGTTAAATCAAAAATTAGTTAAGGGAATTGTAAACAAACAGGATAAAGTTTTAGTAGCTAATAATACAAAAATAAAAATAAAGGCTAATTGCACTGTCAAAACTAAAGTTAAAAATTTTTTTATTTCACGTGAAGTTTTTAATAGCAAATAATTTAGATTGTAAAATGTCAGACGACCTAAATGATTTAAAAAAAAATGCTGAAACGTTTTAAAAGATTTAATAATAATGATTTGAATAAAGTCTTTTTTTGTTGTGAACAATTAGCTGTATGTAAGTCTTAAATTAAAGTATGGGATTTAATTTAAGAATAAAGTTAGTGGATTTTCAAAGTATGGGATTTTAAATTCAGAAAGGGTTAAGATGTACTGAAGATGTATAAGATAACAAGATATTATAAGACAATGGTAAAGGCTTAAATTTTGCCAAGTGAGAGTAAAAATTGTACAGACAAATAGTTGTCGTGAAACAATGTACTCAAGTGCAAATATGGTAATTAGGTGGCTTACAAGAAGTGAGCAGGTTTATACAGCTAGATGAGAGGTTAAGATTGTTCACATAATATAAGACAAATTCAAAGAAAATTTAAGTAAAAGATATTTCAAAGAACTCTTGTAATTTTAACTTGTAAACAAAATATAAAGTAGCATTACATAGTATAAAACGTTGAATGGTTAATAATTTAAACTCAAATGTAATTTTCACAGTAAATTGGCTATAAAATATGAAGGTCCATATAAAATATTGTAAATTTTGTTAATCATGTGTCTGTACTGTTCCAACAAAGTAATAACTTTAATAATATAAGAAAAGCTCATATAAGTCGATTAAAATCGAAACAGGGACATTCTGAAAGGGGTAGATTATTTATTAGACGAATAAAAAAGTATTAAAAGTTAATGTTAGAAGAAATTCAAGCCATTGTTTAATTTTTAAAAGGGGAATTGATTAATGGGGAAAATGGGATGTGCCTTTATATGCAATTTTACAAAATCATGACGACACATTTACATAATTGCGTGTCGAAAGGGCCCAATGGCATGCAATCACACTAATACACGAGATAGACGACAAAAATCTCAAAATACACCATACTACACGAAGAGACTAAAACACTTGACCAAAAATTGTATATGAAAGTACAATCCCAGTTTCTGTTTAGTTTCATTTTTTATTTTATTAATGCAAGAGCTTAGTCGAAATTTAAAATCAAATTGTTATAGTAATGTTTGAATGAAATTATAAGAATAATGAAGTAAATAAAGTCCTTATTGTGTCAACAACTAGCTGTATAGTTTTTAAATCAAAGTATGGGATTTGGTTTAAGAATAAAGTATTTGGATTCAAAATATGGGATTTGAAATCCAGGGTCTTCGTATAAGCTGTACGAATGTTGTAAAAATAACATAGAGAATTTATAAAGCAATGGTGCAGTCTTAGTTTGTAAATTGAGAGAGAAGTTTTGAAAAAAAAACAGCGTCGTTTAAATGTGGTAATTTGTGGCTTACTGGGAGTAAGCAGTTTTTGCAGATCCCAGGCAGTGGACTGTGATAAATACAGCTAGTAGGTTAGGTTTGTTGACACATAAAGAGACAATTGTTAACACATGAACGGTAGAAATTGTCCTTTGAAAATTCATTTCTAAAAATTTAGTTGGAAATCTTAAGTTACTACCTTCTCGATACATATAAATTTTAAAAGTTAATAAGTAAATAAAATGTATGGAATAATTAGCAGTAATTAAAAGATAATTACTCAACACATTGCTGTCTTTTGTTCTACTGTAATTTGTCACTGATTAATAAATTGTATGACTCTGTATTTTAAAAATTTAAATTCTTATTTCACAAGTAACCTAGAACGTTACAAACTTTATAAATTCATTTCCCAAGTAACCTAGTTCTATCTTCCGAAGATATCAGAAGATCGTTTACAGAAAGACATTATTATGCCTGGCTGAAACGGAGAACTAGGAGCCCCTGGTAAGTAAGGTTAATTAATTTGTTAATTAGTAATTAACACACATTTTCAATAAAGCCCTGATAAATACGTACCCAAGGAAAAAAGGCTCAACTGTTACAAAACCTTTCTTTACATATGCACAAACCTCTACTTTTAACTTTATGTACATAAAGATTGTTTTACATTTTACAAGAACTATACAAAATTATTAATAACGTATATTTCTTTCACCTAATGATAGAAAATTAAATATTTTCAATAAGTTACCGGAAATAGATTTTTTTACTGAAATTAATTGCAATTGAAAATAATTTAATTCATTATATAGTTTGTCACTATATATTTAATCGATGGATGTATGCAATTAAATAAGAGAATTTATGAAGAGAACTAACTTCCATAGAATTATTCAAAATAAAATTATTAAAATAACAATTACCACTATCTGGTCAGATAAATTAATATACAGTAACTAAACAATAAGATTTTGTATAATATATAAACGTAAATATTCCTATTATTACAAACAATTTTAATATTTGACCTATAACTACATAGGTAAAGTTTAAATATTCTGAAAATAAATTTCGGAATGAATAGTAGCAATATTTTTTCTAGGGTTAAAAGGTACGTATGATATTTGTACACTTAGTCCGGATTGTAATAGCGTTGAATATGTATGAATTTGAACAAAAAGTACAGGAGAGTCTCGATAATTCGAAGGAGACGCGACCGAAACCTTTTGGATTACTGAAAACTCGGATTACAGGGAATTACATTCCTGTGCACGGGAAAAAAAGGAGGTCTAATTAAACCTAATTACAGTACTTACATAAATTAATGTTGCTTTGCAATATATTATTTTTCACGGATGTTATATTTTTTTTAAAAGTTGTTAGGTGTCTTCTACCTTTTCTTAGCAAATCGTTTTCTTGGTACGGTGTCGCATAGACCTTTTAACAGAAGCACATCTGTTGGCGTGGTGTCTGTTTGTTGTCTGCAGTTTCCCTCTCTGTGTCTATTTTCCCTTATTATATTGTCTTGGTTGAACCTTCATTATAATTCTCTTCGTCACTGCCTTTATAGTTTAATATATTACTTCAATAATCGCAACACCTGTTATCTCTAATTGTTCACTTCGGAATTTTAAAGACCTGGACGTTTCTTGATCAGAATTGTCTAATCTGTTTCTTCTTGTGGATCAGTTCAGTCAACAGTTTCACTACGACTTAGGGTTTAACTCAACGATATACTTGATGCTTCTTCTTATAATGTGTTCTATGATTCGGCTATCAAGTACACAACTCTCTTAATTGTATTTTTTTAAAGAATACAATTTATTTTCCTTCAGTTGCGTCCTGAGAGATTGTGAAAGGTGACGAGTGTATTTTTTTTCAAACATTCCAGATTAATCCATCGTGCATCGGCTGGATTAGACTCGTATCTTTTGAGGGAAGATATAAAGCACGTATATGCGCAGTTGGAATGAGACAGTGCTTTGATTAACAGTAAAATGGGCTTCTGAAACTAATTCTTTGATTTTGGAAACTTTACATTTTTCAAACTCATATAAACCACTCTCTGAATAGCTTTCTATCCATAAAATCAGCACTTTAGTTCTTACATGACAGTGGAAATGCTGACATGGAAATGTTTTAATCACCCCACGAGGCTTAGATGATTGATCCCGTGGCTTAGCCGACTCAAAGCCGGACACGAAATAAATGGTAACCGGAAATAGCGTGGATTGGAATTTCTAGACTGTACTGTTAAACTTTTAATATGATATTGAAATGTTAAATTTGTAAACCAAAATAAGATTAAAGCTAACGCTTCAGAGTTGGACAGTTGCAGGGTAACGGATGTAAAATTGTATCTCAACTCTCAGTACTTTCACTACGATAAAATTCTCGGTGACACCGCCATTTTGTATGACATGTACGTTAGATTCCAACAGTCCTATTATTCACGCGAACCATCACCGTGTCTAGACTTGTCTACCTTTGAAGGGAAAGCATCGGTTTTTGTAATCGATTGTTCGAAACAAAACGATACGATAAAATCAGATGCCTGTAGATGTGAGACTTGAAATCGAGGCGTCTAACAATATTCCGCCTAATACTTCCGGTTACTGCTTGATTATTCACGATTCGCATATTGTCTATAACCTGCTATCGGGTGTTGTTAAAAAGATTACGTAATCTGTGACGACGCGATAAATTACTCGATTTGTGTGCATTTAGTCTCAGTTGTGGCTTGTACTCTCAGACAGGTTGAAACATGCAAGCAGTGGTTGAGTTTCATGCTTTCACCGACAACGCGGGTAAATACATTGTCAAGGAACTGACTGTGGTTGCACTATCACAGTGTTACAGTTTTTAGACCGCCTTACAGATTTTACAATTTAAAAGAGTCATCGCAAAAGTCTGCTCGTTGGTTACAGTCACGCTATCACCCTATCTGCTGGTACGAAGGTAGCATACCTTTTGACAAAGACACAATGCGAAAGATGTTTGCACCATTTTCCACCATATTCACAAAGGGTTTGGTGAAGGCTAGATTTCTAAGACAGTTTCACACTGATGTACGTGAATTGCCCAAAGAGAAGCAAGACTTCTCTTGTAAGTACTATAAATGTATATTACCTCACGATAATAATAATAATGCTGTAGATTGTAGATGCGCACTGCGCAGTGCTAAATATTACTACGATCTGCTCCTAGCGTAGTGTCACTTGCGTGAAGATAATTCTTGTGTGTCTGGGTCACTGGCGTGGAGTTAATTCTTCCGTAAACCAAAGTGTGTCTGGGTCACTGGCATGAAGTTAATTCTTCCGTAAACCTGAGTGTATTCACGTGTGGAGCAGATTTAAACAATTTTAAAACAATTTAAAAATAGAAAATACAAAAAAATTAAAAAATACAAAAATTTTAATCAGGAGACTACATTTTGTCATGGAATGGTAGTCACTTGGGAGTAGCGATGGTTGGGGCTACTCCCCAAGGGGTAAGCCTTCTGCTTGCCCCGGCTTGTAATGCGAGCATTGAATCGGCTTCCGCGATTCAGTTGGCGGTCTAACCCCGTGAAAACTGCAGAAGGCAAGCGCTGCGACAGCTTAGAAGGCCAATGGGGTAAAATTTATCTCAGATCGAGGGCAGGCGCTTGAATAAAGTCGCACGGTAAGTGTAATAATCATTAAATTGTATTATTATTATTATTATTGTATATCATTTGTTTTTGTTGCTATAATGTTTCGAGCATTTGAGCTGGCTCAGACAGTAATAGCATTGGTCAGTGGATAGCCGTCTCTACGTAACTATTTTGGTATGCGTCTGTAGCTATCTATATATTGTCTAGAACCTAGGGCTCAGATCATAAAGGCTACTTATCGGATACTATGGGTTAACACATCGTGAAGCTATGCATCGGGTACTATGTGTTAGCCAATAGCTATTGTGTGTAGAGTGTGCGTCGGTAGCTATCTTTATGGAGATATTGTCTAAAGCTCAGATCATAAGGGCTTTTGCCAATGGTTTACCGACATAGCAGGCAAATACGATGATTAACCTATTTGTTGAGTGATATCGTATTTATAGCGACTATATATAAAGTTTAGGAGACCCCTTGCAGGTATGCAGCCCTCAGCATATGGCTGAGAGGGCTATGCAAACAGCAGCGGTATCAGCGGATGATGACACCGTTCAGACCTTGGGGTATCCATGTCTTACTGCGAGCGCGTGCAGATGTAAGCCTACCGAGCCCCTGCATTGTGATAGGTCGATTTCCCGCACAGACTGTAGACTATTTGAATTTATAGTAATTGTTTGTCGGTTGAACTTAGCGTAAGACAGTTGTTTAGTGGAAACGTTGGTCATTTGATCTAACCGATCATTTTTTTGGCAATTTCATATATTATTAAAAACAACCTAACTTAAAGCCTGACTCTAGTGTGAATTTACCTAAGGTCTTTCTCCAGGGTGGCTTTACCTAAGGGCTGGTTTTGGGATGGCTTTACCTGAGGCCATGCCCCAAGGTAACTTTAACTAAGGTCTGACTCCGTGGTAGCTTTACCTAAGGCCTTGCTCCTAGGTGGCTTTACCTCAAGCACGACTCCAAGGTGACTTTTACCTAAGACCCCGACTCCAGGGACCGATCATTTTTTGGCAATCTGATATATTATTGAAAACTACCACCAGGTGAACCCACCCCACATCAATCCAAAATACACTCTAAAGATACCCCATACAGTTGTTTAGTTATTTGATCTAACCCCGTTACAAATCACTAAAAACCCCGACTACTATCCTGTAGCAGTGTGTATTGGCCATTGGATATCCAGTTCATTTTTTCGAAATCTTGATAAAATATTCTGAAAAAATATATATTTTTACTGAAATTAGTAAATTAAAAAAATATATAAATCTTTTAGAATAAAGTAGAAATCGAGTATTCTGGAAAGATATACATTTTTCATGAAATTAATAATTAAAAAAAAAATAAAAATCTGTTCACTGTTTGCATAATGTAGAATCCTATTTCTAACATAATCCGACTCTAATGTACTTAAGTTAAAGTCTTATGTAACAGATTTCCTTAAAGTACCGCATATATATTCTAAGGTTAATGGGTACTTAGTCGCGCTATGCTCTTTTAGTAAAATCACTTCATCCCTTAACTCTTCTGCTGTTTATCTTGGTTCGTGTTGTCAAAGAGCTGAAACTTAACATTCACCTAATAATGGAGTCTTCCTTCTTGGTTCTTGATACAATTATAGATGCTTTGTTTGACAGTATCAATCTCCAGGTATTTTTATGGCCATCTCGATATTTTTATGTAAAAGTATTCAACTGCATTCTGCACCTTGTTCAGGGAACATATTATGGGTAAGAACTTAGTATGTTACTGCTTTCTATAAATATAATTCTCTACCATTACAGAATTTGACATCATGCTAAATCCAATATCTCAACTCAGGGTTACGTCTGGTATAAACTACATACAATATTAGTCTCAGAACACATTCTTAGGACATTAGGTTTGAATTAAAATGCACTAGTTTTATAAACAATTAACGCATTCACTATTTCCATGAGTGGACGTTAGCCGAAACGCTCCACAGTCATTTGCATGATATATTTAATCCCATACATTATGTGTATTCGTTACAGTATGTAATAGTCAGACACACCACACACACACACACACACACACACACACACACACACACACACACACACACACACACACACACACACACATACACACACATACACACACACACACACACACACACACACACACACACACACACACACACACACACACACACACACACACACTTACATACGAAAGACTTTCGAGTATTTCGCTAGTGAGCCTGCGCCAGTTTGGTAGTATAAGATGTTGGATGTATGAACAATATAGCTCATTGAAATTAAAATTTAAAATTCAATATTCGACTTATTAAGTGTTATAATATAACACTTATAGGTTTTATGTATAAGTGTTCTCAAGTGGTGTAAAAAATGTTATGCTTAGAAATATACAATTAAATCAACATTTTCCTTTAACTTAGTTTGTGTTTTTTATCAAAATCTGTAGTAAAATATATAATTAAATATGAGATTTTCACAATTGGTTTTGCCTTATATTATGCAATAGTAAATTTATTTCTAAACATCATATTTTTATGAAATAAAGTAAACGAAGAAACCCAAATTGAACTGCATGGGCGGATTAATAAAAGTGCTATATTTTTGTTAAGTAACATAGATTTAGTCTACACGCAGAAGGTCCAACTCTTAAAATCGATATCGTGCTTCCTTGTGCGAGAGTTAAGTGACAAACAACTTGTGCCGCTAAGAAGATGAGCTTTAAGATAAGCTTTTCATACACCTTTTCTGTCGTTAAGGTATTCTTCACAAAATCTAACTCTTATAATTTTAAAATGTATTTCCAAAGTTGATATAATTTATTTGAAAGTTGGAAATAAACAGCTTATATTGTTGCACAAGTACGATTTCCTTGAATGTAAATATTTGTTAAACTGACATCTTTGAGATTGTGTTCTAAAACTACATTTACGAAAAAAAACTACTTTGAAATATTGTAAAATAACACTTATATTCTGACAATAACAAAGTCCATATATTTGAAGTGATACTTGTAGTACAATTATGAAATATATTGTCTCTATATCCGATAAAATATGTTTTAACAAAATTTACTATGTTCAATTTGTTTATGAGACATTTTTACATAAAAAGGAATGTTTGTCTCCATATGGAGTGATTACACTAATGAAAATATGACGAGAGGCTGTGTTGGTTATATTTAACAGAGTAAATTATATATTGATTTTAAAAGAGAATCTTTATTTATCAATATTACATATGTAAGCCTACATTTGTCTGTACATTCTACTCCGCTATCATCCTTCTAGTTTTAGGACAAGAATTAGTCTATGGAAAATGGTATTTTTAAAAGAGAAAATTAAAATAATTGAGAAAAGTAATATTAAAATACTATGAAAATTGTTTTATAATTGTATAATGTATCGCGAGATATTTAGTTATACAATTCAGTAATTGTATGAAAGGTTATGTTTACCACATCTTAAATCACTTTTTTCAAAATATTTTTAAAGAAGATACCTTTTTTGGTAAAGGTATGCGTCATTGGTACAGATGTTGAATCCAAGGACAATAGCGGAAAGAACATTGTCCTTGAATCCTTAATGAAAGACCTCCTGACTGACGAACGATGCGGTTAACGATTTCGCAACAGATTTTATAACTGTAAGTAAGACACTTATTGTTCTTGCGAATGAATTTGTAAATAATTATGTATCAACTATTCCAATAATTCATCTATATTTATATAATAAATATCATATTATAAGTTATTCTTAAAGTGTTACACTACTTATTGTATAAAAACAATTAAAAACTTTAGGGATTTATTATAGATATGTTTTTTAACATAACTATGAGTAAACCTTTTCTGTACAGATTTTTACCTATGGATAATCCCAGTGAAGTGATTTAAAACATTCTATTGAAAAATGAGTTGGGCTTTATTTATAAAAAAGTGATTTTTTATTTAAATAATAATACACAGATTTTATTATTGCTTTGTATTTCTTTTAGAGCTCTTTGAATTAGAGTTCTTTTAATTCTAGAAAGAGATGATTCGATACAGAGATTTTGAGATTTGCTCTGTGCCAAATGTAACGTATTGGATAAATCGGTATAGTTCTTAACGAATTATGATGTTAAATATTGCAGCAATTCGTTACGCAATTAGTTATGTGACCTGTAATGTCAAAAACTTAATTGAATATAAGAATTGTGTGTTCAATAAATAATTTAACCCAACAAATATTAATTTAAATAAATCCAGTTTTTCTGCACAAAAAAAGAAATATGAAATACAAAGTAAAACTACATTTGATTTTACGCTACTTTATGTTTTTACATTACTTACTTACTTCTTACTTCTTATTACGAGCTTCCAAGGTTGGCCTCGATGGCTCGATGTCTCCTATACACACACTCTGCCAATGGCCAGAAACAACTTATGTTTTTACATTGTTTTATATACTTAATTTATAAGAACTTTATATTGTTAAAAAATCTATGGCAAGGAACATGATATCCTTTTGAGATTGCTTTACGTTATTTAAAATACATTTCATTTTGTCTATTTGTCATTAAAAGTTTGCTATTACATTACACAAATGAATTTACACTTCCGTTATTAAAAAAAAAGAAAACTAGCATTATTATGCCGGGACCGGTTAAAGTTTAAAAGATACATTTTTCCTTTTTCATCACATTACGTCTTACAATTATGATTTAGCTGTGTTGTAACAAAAGGTGTAGAAAAACATGGTTCCGGATCAGATCTCGCCCCTCTACATGTTGTATTGACGTTGCTCGGGATTTGGAATCTCGCCCGGTGTTGTATCTTAACGTAGTAAAATTTCTTCTAACAAAAAAAATAAATTTTACATAAACTTTTACATACTTTATATTTTAAAATAAAAGCGTCCCTTGCTCTTCGGATGTTTATACGTCTGTCACAGTTGCTTCACATTTCGCCAAGGAAGAGAAGTACTTGAAGCGATCACGCGCGTATTTTTAATTCCGCCCAACGTTGCTGCACATCTCCAAATCAGGTTTTTGTGATTACCTTATCTCAGCCAGGACCATTATTTTATAATTTACAATTTTTTAAAATTTTTCTGAAGTTGTTTTAATATGCAACATTACGTAAAAATAATGTTACACAATAATATACCAAGTTCACTGAAAAACTGTATCTTAATTGAAGAATACTTGTGGTGATTGTCAACGCTTCGATATTTGAATGGCATAACGACTTCAAATCTACCCCGTCTATCTTGTGAAAAAGACCTTATTAATTTTCTAGATATTTCGTTTGTTCCTCTCCTACAGTCTTTACAGACGTTATATAGTTTAGAAAAGTCTATAGTATACGAGATTAAAATACAGCCAAGCAAACAAATCAAAAGCAAATTCAACATTTATTCTGAACTTTAAAAAGAAGTATTGTTTTAATTCTATTTGATTTTAGGGAATGATATATTTATTTTAAAGATTAATGTATGGTTTTGAGTTTTGGAAAATTGAAAAATGATATCACAATAAAAATATTGAAAAAAACCCCAATACCACAAAAATAAGTTACTTAAGATTAAACCCTTATGTACATTTCGATGACCATGTCAACATCATCCATGTACATAAGGGTTTAATCTTAAGTAACTTGTTTTATTTGTTATTTTTGATTATTTTTGTGGTATTGGGGTTCTTTTCGATATTTTTATTGTAATATATTGTACCACTGTGCTCTTGATATTGTGAAACATGATAGTGAAACAAATAAAAGTTACTAAGTTAATATCCATATATATATATATATATATATATAATAATGTATATCAATTAAAGTTCTTTGTATGATGAAATAACACTCTGTAGTAAACAAAAGAAAGTTAATGACATTCCTTCAGTTTTACCAATACTTTCCTAATTTGTAATATAAACTAGTTTAAATTCGTTGTCCTTGTCGAATGTTTTCACGAAATTTGCATCCCATATTTAGGAGATTTGAACGGTGACATTTAGACCCGTTATTGGAAATTCCCCATATTTTGGCTTCCTTGTTTGAATATTTGGCTTCATTGCTATCGTGGTCTGTGAAGTGTATCAGGTGATGCCTTAGGGTCTTGTTGGAAGTTTATTTAGGTTATTAATTTAATTACAGAATCGCGTTTGGTAATTGTGCAATAGTTAATACATTAAAATGCAGGAATTCATAGAAATAACACTACCTTAAAATGTAAACAACATGACTGAAACAACCTATTAACAAGGTTAGTGTACTTGGTTACCAAACATACAAGAAATTTTAAAAAAAATGCTCTCATTTTGAATAAAACTTATTTTCAAAATGATAAGATAAAAATATTATAACGAAGCATTTTTAATTAAAAAAATGATATTAGTTTTCAAGAACGTTTTTACGTTCCAAAAGCCTATTTCTTTACTCTTTAAAATAATATTAGACAAAATTTGAAAATTTAAATTTAAAGCAACACAGGAAATATAAATTTGGGTAAACAAGGAAACAAGTTAACAATTTTGTATTTACAGAATATAGTGAGCAATACATCGGAAAGGAATATTAGTTTACCAACTTGGACATATAAAGGTTAAATTGTACAAAACACATTAGGGGCTCCGACTATATGAAATCAATAAAACTTTACAATACGTAGAGTAATCCGAAACGTAAACAACCTATGTAGCCTTGCCCCATATATACAATGATAGAGTGATATTACTCCTCTACAAAACTAAGGGCACCATAGTTTTATATTGTATGTATTATTTTTTTAACTATTTTTTTAAAATTTTTATTCTTATACATATTTTCTAACAAACAGTAATAATCTTAATTAAATGAAAATCTATGTCTCTTTTACATTTCAGTCAATTATAAAACCAAATAGAATTCTATTTTATGTTTTTCTGTAATTCGTTTATATTATTTATCTGTCTTTTCCAATATTTGGTTTTATAAAAGATAGCTAAATCACACCAGAAACACATAAAGATTCAATATTTGTGATTTGTATAATCTATATCTAGTTTTTCTGTTGTTAAATGTTTAATATTATCGCCCACATTTTGCAACATCAAACGCATTATACAACTACAGACTATGACAATTTTTATTAGTAATGCTTTTCGATATATACTTATTCCGTTAATGTTTCCTACGAATTGATACCAGCTGCCTTTAAAGTGCAGTATTTTCCTGAAATTCAAGAAATTAACTGGCAGCTTAAAATCCTTTGTAACAAATACCTTGCATTGTAATAAGAATCCATTTGCAATTGAAATACAAATAACGTTTTTAAATACAAAAACCATGTCAACCTATATCATCTGATAAATTCTATAAAGAATGCATATAAAACAAATTGAACAAAAATAATAACTTCACTTTCTACAGCTAATTCTGGTAATCATTTTCCATTTTTAAAAACTAAATTACTTTAAAATCGATTAACATTTCCAGAAACTAAAACTTAAAGATAATCTATTTGCAAAACAAACGTTACTTATTCCAACTAATATCAAACCAATACCACAAATTTGTTTAGTTTGAAGCCAAATTATCTAATATATTATTAAAGCTAGAAGACAGGTGATTTCACATTTAAAAATATAATAATATTCACCACAATAGTAGAATATACGTACTTAAAATAGCATAATTTTTTGCAATCATTGCTAAATTATTTCCAAGACTTAAAGATAATCTATTTCCAAAACAAACGTTACTTATTCCAACTAATATCAAACCAATACCACAAATTTGTTTAGTTTGAAGCCAAATTATCTAATATATTATTAAAGCTAGAAGACAGGTGATTTCACATTTAAAAATATAATAATATTCACCACAATAGTAGAATATACGTACTTAAAATAGCATAATTTTTTGCAATCATTGCTAAATTATTTCCAAGACTTAAAGATAATCTATTTCCAAAACAAACGCTACTTATACCAACTAATATCAATCCCAATACCACAAATTTGTTTAGTTTTGAAGCCAAAATATCTAATATAATATTAAAGCTAGAAGACAGGTGATTCTACATTTAAAAATATAATAATATTAACTACAACAGTAGAATATACGTACTTAAAATAGCATAATTTTTTGCAATCATTGCTAAATTATTTCCAAGACACAAAATGTATCAGAAATACGGATTGGTTTTGTACTAAACAATAACAAATGTATCAGTTGTATTTTGATAGTTACGCCACATAAGTAGCTATGCTGAATATTGAATTTCTTGTTGGATAATATATTGGATACTAAATTTCATTGTAACACTAGTTTATGCATAAATGACTTTTTACGTAAAATGCGTTGCATTAGTGTAACAATAATACCTTGCGTGTAATTATTATAATTACTGCTTTGCCTGTGTCGTAACTCAATGTGAACTAATACAATTATTAATTCAATTAACACAATTATTTAAAAAATTAAAAATGATGTCAAAATAAGGAAATCTTTCTTTATTTAATGAACAATATATTTAAATTTTAAAATAGTTTTGTAATGTAATATTATCTACTGCTGAATGTGATAAATGTATAAATAAATGATAAAGTATATCATCTGATGGTAATAATTGCTATATAGATAGCACTAACCAGCAATTCATTAATATAATAACTTACGTGTCGACATATAATTCAGGTAGTGATTTTCAAATTTAGAAATCTAAATTACTTTAAAAAAACTGTATAAATATTCCAGAAACTATAATTTAAAGATAATATATATGCTGAACAAACGTTATTTATTCAAAACTGAAGCAAAAAAATTGTTTAGTTTGACGTCAAATATCTAATATAATATTAAAGCTTGTAGATGGTAGATTCCGCATTTTCAAATTGCATTTTATTGACTGAAATAGTAGAATATGAGTATTTAACATAGCATGATTATTGAAATCATTTCTAAATAAGGCCGACGTGACAAAATGTTTTAGAAATTCGGATTGGTATAGTTTTAAACAATAATAAATGGAACAGTTGTACATGGATAGTTACACCATATACCAAGGAAGACTGAATATTGACTTTCTTATTGGAGGATATGTCGCGAATATAATTACAACATAACTTTATATATAAAGGACTTTATATGCACAATGCGTTGCATTAGTATATCAATAACAACTTGCGAGAAATTATACTATTTAGGCTACTACCTCGCTTAGGAAGTAATTCAATGTAAACATTTACAACAAACATTAAAAAAATAAAAAAATGATGTCGAAATTGAAAAATATTTCTTTATCTCATGAATAGCGAACAATACATTTAAATATCGAAATGCATTATTAAAAAAATAAAAGAATAGTCAGTTATAAATGTATATAATCTTTAAATGTATATAATAAAATAATTTATGTATTTGTAACCTACAATGATATCATACATCAAGTTTATTTGATAATATTTTTTTGAAAATATATTTTAATTTGAAAAAACTAGTTTTAAACCTATTATAAAATAATTAGTTTATACTTATAACTAACTGTCCACTACTCCAGAGTTCGTTCTTTAGGTTTACGCAACAATGGATGGAATATAGAATTGTCCAATTTACAGTGAAAATCATTGTGTTTTCTTACAAACATTTGTTATTTTTTTTAAAATATTGTACAGGTTATGACATTATTATTTGTTTCAGAATAATCTTAGTAACATTTTTTTTTTGAAATATAGGAATATATTGCTTCGGAAATTTTGTCAATTCGAAGAGGTTGACAATTCGCAACAGGACAATGAGAGCTCAGGTTACCACAGTAGGTTTTACGTACCCTATTGCCAAATGAACGCGGATTACACCACATTCTAGTCAGAGAACTATTTCTTACGAATCAAGCGGCAAACACATGGCTTTGTCTTAGTTGTTGACTTTGTCTAGTTTGTTGAGGGTAAAGTGTCGCGCTACTGGTCAGATAGGGATGTCCGAACAGCGTGACCATTGGTGTTACAGTTTTTAGCAGTATATTTCGTTTTGGGGCCAATGATAATAGAACACTTTTCGTTTTCAACGTTCCAAAATAAAACATAATTATCATAATGTTATAAACATTCAGATGATGAAACAGGAGATTTATTCAAACCAGAGGTTATTTCGTTCTACAACTTATCAAAGGTAGGAGTTGCTGTAGTGGATAGAATGAAGAAGGAATAATCAGTAAAAAGAGGGAGTAACAGAGTCATGGAATGGCTACATTCAATGGCTCATTAAACTTGCCAAAAATAAATATTCAGATCATACATAAGAGAAACACTGCGATAAAAATTCCTAGATGAATATTCATTGCTGAGTTACAAAGCAATTGTAAGTTTTATCTTTTTAAAAAAGCTTCAAATAAACGTTTGTCCATACCCCTTAAGCAAAGTATAAAAAATGTATATATTTGGTCAAGAGTGTTCTATCAGGAGTTAAAATTCACGTAATATTGTTACCAAATTATGAAACGTTTTTATAAAATTTATTTTTACTACAATAAACTATCATTTTTAAAAATATTGTCAAAACACTTCATGGAAATTCAAGAACTATGCTACTTATATAACATCTAATTGTTTGAAGCGGAACTAACACAGAATTTGATTTCATTTTAGAAATTCTCGGAGGTAATGCTCCACGAAATAACGAAGTATTATACGAGAGAGAAGGGTCATGAATGTAACAGATCAAAAACGGAAACGATTATATTAAATTATTTAAGTAGTTTAGACTTAAGATACATAATGAGCGTCAGTTCCCATTCAGTTCATTTTTAATCATATTTTTAATTTGTAGTTCACAATAAAGCGTGAGACTAAATATTTCACCAGATGGTGCATGGAAAAAGCTCGCGACTGTAAAACGAAAAATGCTAGATATAGTTCGAAATGTCTAATTAGCGTATGGAAAAATAGCACACATTTTTTATGCTTCTTTATTAAAATTAACAGTATATTTGATATTAAACTGAATTATCTTTTAAGATTTAAAGTTATGCTTTTATTATTAAATTAACATTGCGATATATATATATATATATATATATATATATATATATATATATATATATATATATGTGTGTGTGTGTGTGTATATAAGGTAAGATTTTAATCACAGCCAGAACTATAAAAGGCAGCTATCCAGGATACCTCTATTAAAATAAATATCTTGAAGTCTGAACCGACCTGGGTAAAATTAATTTAATTTCACAGATTTTATTAGTGATACTTCAAGTGCACTAATTTTGATAGCGAAAAAAATGGGAATAATACACTTGACATTTTGTTTGTTTATTGAAAATACAAGTGAAGAAGATGAAATACATTAACCATGAAAAACAGATAAAAAACCGTCTAGACAAAATATTTTGTTTTGTCAATTTTTCAGAAATTTTAAATTCCTAACCCTCTTTGATGTTTTTGAAGCCTAATGATATATAAAAATGTTCCTTGCTCATTTTCACATCAATGAGGTAAGATATACATAAAATAGTGATATGTAAACTTAAAAAACTAAATAGTACATCACGTATTTGAAAAAAAATATTCTTAAAGAACCAAGACAACTATAAAGTTATCCATGGTTAAAATTGACATAAATTTGTAACAGCCTTTCTACTGCTAACAATAATAGAATGCTTTTATAATGCTTGACAATTTTTCTATAAGAACATTACTTTAAAATTCTGTATTTAGAAATTGTGATGAAACATTTATGTCATATAGTTCATAAATTTCGTTTTTATAAAAATTAGTGGTATTTTTATGCAAAACATTTCTTTCAATATATTTAAACGATTTCCAAATATTTTATTTGTAGATTTGGTTTAAAATGTTATCAACTGATATATATATATTTATCAGTAAAGTGTTATTTATTAGTAATTCACTTATGGAAATGTCTGTGAACATGTCATACAATAGTTGAGATATTTTCAATAAGAGCAAAAGACATATTATTCTAACAAAAAATAGGAATAAAACAAATATCATATAAGACAATTCATTAATATATCTTACAAATACATGAAGTTAGAAAATTAGTAATAAAAGATACTAAAAATTCTCAATTCAAATGTTTAAATCTTTAGATTTATTAATACCTAGTTTAAACTTGTTTAAACGTCCACTACAGAAATGTATTCTTTGTTTACTTTTCATTTCATGTAAAATGGCAGGAAGACATTACATAGCACAAACATCTATAAAAAACTTGAATAACTAATTCCAGGATGTTCCAAGTTTAAGTGAGAAATGAGAAGTCATGGCTCGGCAAATGTTCTTTGGTAGCCTATTCTGAGTTTCTCATACAATTTGCATAAATTTATTGATTACAATCACGCTCTAGGATTGGGGTTGTAAAGTGTTATCCTGTAACAAAAGACTAATACCCCCTACAGCAGTAGTCATATACTATACAATATGCTAGAATTACTGAGCACTTCTTTATAAATTGTCTTTACGCGAAAACTTCAAAAACGTAAATAAACATGAATAGTGAAACAATGGTAATTAATACCCTAAAGTGGACAAATATCGACAGAGATAATAAATAAAAGTATGAAGGAAACCGGCACAGAAATCCATTCTGACGTCACATTGTGTAAGAAACTCTTAGATTCACACAATCTAGCCTCCAGAAAAAATTAAAACGATTGAGTTGTTTAGACAAAGATTTCCACTATTTTTTCATCCTATGGTAATAAGTACTACCTCAATGGACTGTTGAGAGCATTACCTTGATGCAATAAATTTCGTGATCATCGTAATACTCTCTTATTGTGCTTATTCTATACCATTTTGAGCTATAAGTCTTTATTTTGTGAATTGTTTTTTTTCTTGTTTTTTAACCTATATATATATATATATATATATATATATATATATATATATATATATATATAATTTTTTACTTAAATAACTCATAACATCTCATGGGCTTTAATAGATACAAATTATACACAAATTCATTAAAAACTATATACAGCGGACTAATACAATATTTATTAATTGTTAGTAAGCACTAAGTACCTAATGAAAGAAACTGTCTGATTGCACAAACTTTTATTCAGTAGTCTAACTATTTATTATTGAAGCAATTAAATATAATCACGAGAAGGCGAGAATGCTTCTGCTTTTAACAGGGAAACTTAAAAAAAAAATAAAATGGGACAGAGAGTCAGGACGGAAAGTCTAGTAATTGGAGAACTCGTTAGAACGTTCAATATACCTTTCTAAATATGTAATGTTTAAGCATGTAAGCCTGGGCTCTTTTCTAACCATGTTTCTTCTGGCTTTATTTCAAACAGTTTCTTTAGTATCAATGATTTATGAATCTTGGACTCATTTATTTAAAAGTGCAATTAATTTGATTTCATAAAATAAATAATTGTTTTCATTAAAAGACATGTAAATCTAAATACTTGTTTCTACATAATATTGCTTTTAAATATTTGCAATTTGTTTAAATTGAAAAAAGAATAGAATATATTTCAAAACTATTTTCAAGGTTTTTATTTCAGATGTTAGATAATTAATCGTTATTAATATTGTAAACTTTGTTATTTTTTTATCTTTTGTTTTGTTAATCGTTTAACTTATTTTTTACATATATGAATGTATGTTGTTTTTGCCAGTTAATCTAACAAACAATAAAAGGAATAGAAATATTGTTCAAGTATTAAATTATTTCCAAATATAGAGATCGAATTGTGTAGCACAAATTACACTGGCATATACTCTTTAAAGACATTTTAAAGGAAATTTTAAGTTTTGCAAACACTAGAGTTAACAAGATGTTTTCATGAAAACAAAATTACCTCTATTGAAACACTTACCCTCAGCCTAAAGAAGAGGGTACTTTATAGAAGTTTAAGTATTCATTGCTTGCAGCACCCTTGGAAAGTTAAGAGGGTTTAAACGATTTCATACCAATGACCTTCTAGAATCTTGAGAAACACCCTTTCTATAAAGAAGTTAAAGGTACAATCTGAAATAATAATTTCCAAAATTGTTTTAAATATTGTTCTATAACATGTTCTCTACTAACCCTGTTACTATTAGCGTTACATCAAGCAGTTTCTTATTATTATGCTCATTTAGATCTTTACTATTACAGAATTGAATTGTATTTTATAAATTTGTAACTTTTTTTTATTTAAAGACGTGTACACCTAAATAGGACTACATTTTTCCTCGTAGGTTATCTTTTAAAGTAGCAATAGAAACAAAGCAATAGTCTAATTTTTATTTTGTTTCATTAAAAGATATGTAAACCTAAATAGGCCTACATGTTTCTACGAAGAATGTTTCTTTTAAAACATTTACAAACGTTTTCAATCTAGAAAAAAGTAATAGTTTTTATATTTATTTTCATATTAATTAGATTTAAGATCCAATATAATTATTCGTTATCAATATTGTAACTTTCATATTTTTTTATCAATTGTATTAGTAGTCGCTTCTACTTTTTTCTTTACTTTGTAAAATACTTACTTCCTAATAAACAATGTTTAGCTTCCTAAAATTATAGTTCCATCAACAATGCTGAAACTACCAAAGTATAAAAGAATACAAATACAGTAAAATAAAGCAATATGTATAGCTTTTTAAGTAAGTTGTTTTTTACTTAGTTATATTTAAATCAAGTTTTATATGTATACGGTAATTACTATAATTTATAATTTTCTAATGTATGCTTACTAAACAATTTTTATATAAAAAAAATATTTTCTTCTAAAATACATTTTTAAATTTATTTTAATAACTTACATTTATATTTCACAATTGGTTTACGCTATGGTTCTTGTTTATTCCTAATATGTGTATTACATTTTTTTTACATAAACTAACACGTTATTTTTGCCAGTTAATTTCCCAAATAATAAAATTAAATTGAAATAGAAATATTGTTAAATATACAATTATTTCATAAATTTAGAGATAGTATTATATAGCAAAATAACGCTGGCATACTATTTAAAACTTTATACTAAAAATAAGTGGAGATTCAATATTACAAAAAGTAATTTCTAGGATGAAAAATTAATATCTGTTAAGATTATGAACATGAGGATATAATGGTAAACAAATGAATACAATTGGCATAGTTTAAAGCTATAATATTACGTAATTTATATTTATTGTATGGTTTTTATTTATACATTTAAATTTTTGCGTCATAACACATTTTCATTTGAACGAAAGAAGCTTTGTACAGCCTTTTACAAACATCTATGCTATCTCGTGAATAGCCTGTATAAAACTAAAGTTTTTTGAATGGCTTAATTTAGTTATCTAAAGATTTTGTTCATTAATTAATAAAAAAAAACCGAAACAGAACTATGTAATAAATTTTACTGTTTTACAAAATGTTGCATTAATGAATTAATGCCATTTTGAATAAAAAAATAATAAATTATTATTCAACTGAGAATGAGTTACACAACAAAATTTTATTCGTGCATAAAATCAAATTTAAATAATCTGGTCCTGATATTAATTTTATTATTTTATACATTTTCTTAGAAAAATGTAATATTTGATAATATATTGGAAAAGCTTTAAAAAATTTAAAAAGACTGATATAATCCCTAATTTAACTAAAAAAGTAGCATCATCTCGATTCTATGGGACTTTCACAACTCCTATATTTCTAAATATGGTTTGTAAAACTTATATTTTTAAAATATTTTTCTTAAGCAATTTATTTAAATAGAAAAATAGTTTAATAATCATAGCATTACTTTTTTTTAGAATATTGTAAAATTTCAGTTACATTCTGTGAAATAAAAAAGATAGAATTGCGAGGCCTTTCCGAATCACCGCAATTACAAATGATTCGACTTGAAATTCAAGCTAACTTGATTTCGTTGTGGTGTGGTTGTAATTAAGGTAGCAGTTCCTCGTGCCATTTAGCTAAAGCCCCTGTGATTACAATTAGCATTGCTTCATTGCGGGACCTCTAGCGAGACAGAAACAATGGTCGTACTACTTCAAATGTTGAATTTGTCTAAATTGTTTTTTTCTCAAAACTATAAAATCCTACACGCATATTTATCCTCGAAAGAGCTAGCATAAAAATAACTGCTGTAAAATTAATTAATGCTTTAAAAAAATGTTTTACCACTTAAACACAGTCTCACGCTCACTCTCTGTCTCTGACTCTCTCTTTCGCTCTCTTACACACTCACACACACACACACACACACACACACACACCACACAAATAATACAAAATAATTGTAATAAAAGCAAAATAATAACTTTTTCATTTTGTAAATATTCAAGTAGTGTTACATACTTATGTGTAATAGAAAAGGTTTAGTAAAAAAGACGCATTGTTTGGTTACGTATATTTATAAATAAATGTTATGGAATTTTAAGTGTGGTGGAATGGCTTTGTAAATGTAGTTTGATAACAACCATACCTAACTTTACTCTAGCAAATGCCTATGTCAAGCTATCGGGTCATTACTCGTGGTTGCTACTAGTAATGTCCTTATCTGAGCAGCCGCTTTTCTACGTTGAGGCAGATTGAATGCGCTCACTTTCACGATGAAGTTGTGCCTGAGGATAATCGTAGTTGGGCAGGAGCTACTGGCTTACGGTAGTTATCCTTCGATGGTGGGGTGCAGAGAGGTTTAGTTGAAGATTTGAACCAAACATTGAACCCTCTGTTTCTATTCCCGCGATGCTGATGTGGCGCGGGATCCAATGAAGAAAAATTTCTTAGTTTCTTTAAGGAAGTTGAGAGGTTGCTTCTAGCTGTAGAATATGTTTGATCACTCTGTCGGCGAGTTTTCGGCTGTTGTAACTATAGCAACCTGAGCGAAAGGTGCTTTGGTATTGAACCTCAATTGTCTCTGCAGACGTAACTATTAGTTGTATTGTCCCTGACATCAGGTAGGAAGGCTGGTTGTAAATAATTTAGAAACAGCTTTATCACCTGTTTTACGGGGAACATTTTAGTCCCTGTTTTGATACGTTGGACCAGGTCTCCGGACGGAGTGTGTTCCCAAGGGTAATGCTTTAGATCCTGTGGATGTGCAAGTAGTTGGTGTGTCTTACATTTTAACAGTGTTAGACGATTAAAAGGCGTTGCACCGCTCAAGCTTTGGCAAAGTTGAACTGGGTTGCGTTTGATCAACTTTTGTTACACTTCCTTCTTCGTTCTTCCGCATGGTATAGGAGGTTAGCTAAGTTTTCAAACTTTGTGGCAGCTGCCTATAAATAATACATTATCGATGATCTAATCTTGCAAAACGTTCTCGTACCGTGTCAGCTAGTTTGTCGGGAATTCTTTCTAATGGTTCTGGGTCACGTTATTATTCCATTGCTGTTATGTGAGTTGAGATATCTGAGCCGGTGGCGATTCTAAGAGTACTGTTTTAGATTATAAGATCATTTTTTTATAATTAATCTTTCCTGCTAGTACGTCCGTTTGTGTTAGTAACGCATTGTATCTGATAACTTCACGAAAGGGTTAGTCTCTATACTATCAAGTAGGTATTTTTTATAATTTTATTGTGTAAAGTCCTTATTTTATTGTGTGGCTTGGTAGTCAAGTAAACAGATGAAAAAACATACTCATCCTAGTTGTTTATAAAAATTAGGTTTTTAAAGCTGAACAATAATAATAATATTATTAAACAGTAAAAATTAGAAGCATCGTTTTGAAGACGATACAAAGAGCTCTTTACGAAGAAGAAGTGATTGACCCTAATAATATCCTTAATTTTTATAAACAGACAAAAAAAAGTAGACAAATATAGCAGTATTCAGGAAGTATTCAGTAATTCATGTGTCCGAGTGTTTAGGAATGTAAAGGCAATAGTTTAGGTAATAAGGTTGTATAATACACCGCTCTGGAAGTATTAATTATCCTTTGTAGACGCTGAAACTATAAAACTATTACAATACTAAAAATCTCTCGTAATGTAATTAACAGAAAGGAAAGTGTAAGGTTTTATTAGTTTACGTCGGCAAACTGTTAGATTGTAGCATTCCAGGATAGTTTGTTGTTTCACTAACATTTATTATGGAAAAATGCTCGAGAAAGTCAAGTTGCGTGTTAAACATTTCGGAATTTATTGCCGTGATAGAGCTAAATTTAGCACACTTAACATAAATTACCGCGATAAAATTACACCGTCAACTGTTACTTTGTAAAAATGTCCTTAGCACGTTTCCTGATTATCGTTTGGCAATGAAAAATATAGAATAGAAATTTATGATCTCAAATTACAACAGTTTTTTCAATTATGTACTAATTTGTTCTAGGGTTATTTGAAATTACTCAACTTCCATTACAGAAGTTTATATCGGACGTGTTACTTTGTATAAATATTTTCTAGTAACTTACCTACTTAATAAATATAACCTTATTCAATAACAAATTAACATATTAGAGAACTATGTTTACTCATAAAGTATGGCCAAATAGTTTTATTACTTAGTACTATGTAGCATAGTAACAGAAACTGTATAGGCTTATGAGTATTAACAACAGATGTGAAACCATACATTGCTACATAATTTATTTATATTTTCTATATTTATGATTGCAAAAGAATTTGTATTCGTAAATTTAAAATTATCGTCCAAACATTTCAAGTATATCCAAATATTTCAACCGATTTTACCAATAATTTTATCTCTCGAAAATCGTCTGCACAGTTCTAAAACGGGGGCGGGGGGGGGGGGTAAAAGAATAATGGATGTTTCAAAATCTTTAAAGAGGTATATAAAGGCACACGTTTTTCGGATACTCATTAGAGTTCCTAGGTGAATTTGTCATGATGTATATATAGATTCACACCTATACAGTGGTTTATATACGATGTACGACATACAGCGTAAAACTTCATTGAAGTTTTTTTTATTAACATCTAAATAAAAAACCGAAATATTTTGAATAAATGATTAACCTGTTGATTATCGAGCCAAAGAAGATTATTTAACTTGAATAATCTAATGACACTAATTAGATTAACTGGTTTGACCTTTAGGTTCATCGTTTATTCATTACTTATTTGGAGTGCTCAAATAAACAAGTATTGTCCAAATATTTGGGTAAAGAAAAATCGCTTATAATTATTCCTAATGATAAATGATATATCAAGTTTCTTCTAGAGCTTACAGTGAGGAAAAATAACTCACGGCTGATTTTGTACCTGTATAAGTTCAAGAACAATCATTTCTATCTACGTCTTGTAACGGTCTTAAATTGAGAATTTAAGGGTTACAATGGGAATTTTAAAGCTAAAAATATAAAATTTTAACTTTCGAAAATAAACATAAATATAAATATAACTACAGCGCCATAATTAGCTATTAAAAAAAAAACTTTATAAAGGAAAGCGATTCTTAGGGGGGGGGGGGTTAAATGTTTTTTTTATCTGAAGGAGATTAATGTAGCAACAAAGAAAAGGGAATGCAAACTCAAATTTCCTGTAGAAAGTACATCGACTTGTGGAAAAATCGCTTACAACTGTTCCTAATGATGATTGATATTACAAGTTTCTTTTAGAGCTTACCAGGAGGAAAAACAATACATACGTCTGATTTTCTACCAGTAAAAGTGCAAGAACAATCATTTCTACCTACGTCTCTCTGCAATAAACTTACCATTGCTCTAAGTTTCATTTAGAACAATTGCATTAAGTTGCATTAAGTTACAATTTAGTTGCATTTGAATAAGTACAATCGGCCAGTAGATACACTTGTGCTGGTAGAGAATTATCTTCTCCACCTATCATAAAACACAATTCGGACAAGTTTGTAGGAGACATATTGGAAATATTGCCGTAGAAATAGGAATATTTCTTTGACAATTAATAATACTACAATATTTTTAAATCGTACATTAGTTGTTAAGATAGAACGAAAGTGTAAGATTATTTAGTGAAATATAAAATAATATTGCAATGCATTATGTTGGAGAAGCAATGAGAGACAGGTGGAAAGACCAAAAAATCAAAACAAAAACTATTAAACTGGTTGAAAAAGACGGAAAATGACTAAAAAGGATCTGGGATCTTGAACGGTTTCGATGCTCACAATATTGAGATGAGCAATCTCGAATTGTCATAGTCATTAAAAACAAAGCGTAAAAGAGAAAACAATACAATATTCACTATAGTTGTCATAAAATAAGGTTAAATATTCTGAATGGATATACAAGTATTAGGAATTATTTAAATTTATAAAAATAATGATTCTTTTCATTGTAATATGCTAAGAATTAACAGTTAAACATCTAACAGATGGTGATAAGAAGTAGGCTACATGTTTAGTAGGTGAGTAGGTATTAAAGGTTTGTTCCCTCTATGGATTTAAGTTTTGTTTACTGGGGTTTAGTTACGTCTAGAATGTAGTTAAAACGGCCGTTTTCCCTGGCTTTCCTTAATTCTTATTTCTATCCAAAAGTCGTACTTTCAAAGTCTAAACATAGTGTTGACATGTTGTAATAAAATTTTGTTTCGTTGATGATGTTTCCATATGTATCTTTACTTTCTTAGTATGGTACAATATATATAATTTACACTTTAATAAACTTAAACAGGGAGCTTAATTGGTATATTTGCGAGAAGACTTTCGAGAAATATTAACTACGTCTTCTCATTTTCAAGCTCATTTTGAGACACTTAAAATTATTAGTATTAGGTGAATACAAGCAAACAGTGATGCTAAGTTAAAATTATAAGTAGCTGTACATAATTTAAAATGTTATAATATATACATATATAATTTCTAACTTTTTACGCATATATTTGCGAGTAAAGATCTAAATTTAGCACGAAAAATTCATTTATCTGAACGAAAGATAAGTATGCATTTTTACTTAGTTAATTTCAACATTTCTTCTTATCACAAAATCATTGCTCAGCATTTATCAATATTATAGTAATATATTACATTAATATTTTTATAATATGTCAAGATTAAGGAAGATTTATTTATAAAGAATATTCCATCTGAATACAGTAAACCTTTATAAAACATGAATAAAGTAATCTTATATTTCAAATTTGTGTAACTCATATATACTATGCAGGTATATATATATATAACCATGCACTGTTTGTATTCATCATTTTAATAAGATTAAGGCTAAAGACTTGATTTTTCTCTCGGTTTTTGTATTCTTCAGAAAGGGTTACAACTTCAGTTCTGTGAATACACTTCCGGCAGAACATGCATTTCCTTTTAGTAAGCTAAGAAATGAACAATGCACTGGGAAAGTAAATTGCACTTCTATTTCACTTTTTGCCACTGTAAGAAGTCGTTAGATTTTGTATCGTTTCACTTCCGAACCAAATAAGTTTTACTTTTAGGATGTCAGAAATAAAGATTTCATTTACGAATTGTTTTTATAAAAATAAATATCAGGCTGATTTATTATTCTTACAGAAAATTTATACAGAACCTAGAGTCTACAGTTATAAAATAGATTTAGATTACATTTTACTCAATATTTGTACGAAATAACTAAAAATCTGGGTTTAATATATAAAATCTCTGTATTTAATATTAAAACATTACGAAGTTAAAGATAATTTATATCTTTCTATAATAAGAACCACTAACAAAAACCTAAATGTCAAACAGAGGTAAAAATAGTTTAAAATTTTTAGAGGAAAAGATCAGAAGAAACTAAAATCATACGTATTATGAAATAATGAGTAACAGCGAGAACACTTATGGATTAATCGAAGGCAAAGCATGTTATTTTCAAAATACAGAGAAAAAAAAGGTATCAAAATTTAGAAACAAGCTTAACATTCCTTTTAATAGAAACAAATTCAGAAAAGAAACAATAACAAACTGGAACTTATTTTTAAAAGTGGGCATTAAATCCGTTCTGGTTTCTTACAGTTTTAGAATTTCTCCTTTAGATTCAAAATAAAAAATAGTAACTTATAGTTATTGATGTAACAAATAAAAACTTGTTCCCATAAAAGCTTTTTGTTGAAATTTTAAACCATATAACAAAACACAAGTTAGGCATATCTTTAGAAATTGTAGTAGAAGCAATGGTTTTAGGTGAAAATACTTTCACTGTATTTAAAAGTAATAGCCTGTAACAGGGTTTATAAATGCTACAATAGTTCAACAGACATTTTTTTTTTTGTTCTACCTGTATGACATAGGCAAAAGAGATGAGCCCAAGGCCTATTCATAATATCCTTTATATTAATAATGTGATTTAGAGAATAATAATGATTTATAGATCATCACAAGTTACTATAACATCCCAACATATTCATTTTTAATTTTAAAATTAACAGAGGAGGAAAACTTGAAAGTATTTAGTAGCATTAGATAGATGCGAGAAGTTTAGTATTTAAAACAATTTATTTTATGAATTTAATTTTTACGAAGACTGCAACGACAATAATGGTGCTGTATTGGCTACTGGACTATGTTGCTATATTACATATATTATAGTAGTATATAGGAGTGTAACACGTATTTCGTGGGTATAAAACAATCATATTGCTATATTGCTCGTACATAAGGAGTTCTCACTCTCCTCAGCTTGAGGTAGACTCATGTCCTTCAATCAATATCTGATAAGGGCACTTCAATGGTACCTCATATTGAATCCTTCATTTATAATAACCATGAAATATAGAAACAACACACACAGACACACACTCACACACACACACACACACATACATACGAACTTTTTAAAAGAAATTGTTTAATACAATAAATACTTGAACATTTTACAGTTAGGATCCCAATAAAATTGAATATGAAATACATTTTCCCACTTTATAGTATTTTATAAACCTATTTTAAAAAATTTGATTTGACATGTTGAAAGAAGCAAATAGAAATTTTATAAACGTTCATGACAACAATACGCTATCACGACTATTTTTTATTTTACTATTACTACAAACTGACTTACCGAAACAGATGCATGTAAATATTTCTTTTGTGATGAATTATATAGTAAAATATACAATTTAATGCTTTCATATTCAACAAATTTCCGTTATAAATCCATGGCCTGTCCAGTTATTCAGCAATATAAATGCAATTCAAACAATTATTAAATTTAGTAAATTATTCTTGCGATATTGTAAGCTTACATAAAAATTTATTTAAAAATTAGTTTAAAAATTTAGTCTCTACTCAAACATGCTTAACACAAATGAGGTCAAATAATTGGCCACTGAACACAATCAAATTAAATTTGTTTGATATAATTACTGAAGCCTAGCGTTCGAATAACATCTGTTTACTTTTTCTGCCTTCACTATGCGTCAATGGATCAAGCGAAAACATTTCTGTGACGAATATTATTTATGTTTTCTTTTACTATATTTTCTCAAAAAAAAAATAAATAGCAGTATCTTCTTAATAACATTTTTTTGTTTCAACTTTAATTGATTTTAATGTTCAAAGACGGGAGGAATAACAATTACATTTATTTTTGCGTAACACATTGGCAGTGCATATTATTAAAGGAAATGTGCATTATTCTTAAGAAACTTACCGATGTATTGCTACATAATTAATCATATAGTTTAGCATTGCCACATAAACTAATAAGTTTTTTAAAATTTTATTATTATATAATAAAACTGGTTTATTAGAGCAACTATTTATTTACCCTGTTAAATTACTACAAGTAAACTAACTAAAACTAGTACATTGTCACTTTAGTTTTGTCTCCACTAATCATAACTCTACAACGTTTTAGGTTGAATGTTATAAACACAAACTCTGGTGTTTGGATTTTCTAACTGGTGGTAGGAAAAACGTCCATGATTTTTGTCTGAAGCCTAATAAATTCTTTCCTTTGATCCAGTATATCACTGAAGTAGAGGTGAAGAGATAGAATTGGCTTTTCTGGATAGAATGATAGATAGGATGACTACGCAAAGTTTCAGGTAGATCCAATACGATTCACACCAACCGAAGGAGCCCTAGTAAGCGGCGTTTCATTGTATGCCACACCGTTTAGTTCATTTAACACTGTTACGAAACAAGTGTTTGAAGCAACTTGATATGTGGAATACTGAAATTTAACAGCTTCGGGAATGTAATACAGAAATTCATATTAAAACTAAATTAAAAATCCCCTTTAACCCTGAAGGATTTGCGTTAGTACCCGTTACACCAGAGCTCGCGAGGGGTAATTTATTACCCCAACTAGTTTTCAGGTCAATATCAATAAATATTTAGTGTTATAATTAAAACAAATATTTAAACATATTTTGTTATACTATAAAAACTATGAACAAACTCATGCAATATTATTTCCTTTTTTATACGTCAAAACACGCTTCACATATTTAAAATAAATGGTCTTTACAAACACTTTTCCCTCAATAAGCACAGCAGTTCGTTGTTTTTTGTCTAAGTTCTAAGGGCAAAAATCACACCTGTAATTAAAATGTCTGTTTTTATCAAGACATTGTTACATAGAACAGTAATAGCAATAGCCAAACATAAATCTATAGCCTATATTGTAAATAAACGTTTTTTTACAATAATCATGGAAACAAAATATTTCATAAACAATAATAGTTTAAAACAATCAAACGTATTTTTTGCAAGAGAAAATAGAATAGGTGTCTTGACATTGTACACGTTACAGTATGCAAACCAGTTCTGTCTCTTTTCCATATACCTGTTAATTCTATCCTGTCTCCTTAGCACGTGTTGTACTTGAAAGCGACAGTGAATAAACTAATAGTAAATCAAAGATTACGTAAACATTTTGTATCATTAGGCTTATTTTACCGCTCCATTTTATGTTATCGTTTGTTTGTTTGTATTGACAAATTTTATTCGATTGATAAAATAACATGAACTGCTAAGGTAACGTAATTCAATAACCAATTTGAATAAAAGTATAGCTTAGATGTGACGTTTCAATCTGTATGATTATTGTCGTTGAATAATAAATAATCTTAAATTAGTAATCGTATATACACTAATGAATAACATGCTTGTCAAATGCAGGTCCATAATAAGAAGTTTATCTGAGGTTGTATTACTTTAAATCTCATTATTTATTAACATGATGGAGTAATGGTGTGTTTAAAATATCATTTGAGTTCAGAACTAATGAAAAGAAAACTTCGTAAATGTTATTCACTGCTAAGTTCGGTGTAATTAGAAATTTTGTTTTTCATTACTAATTTTGCTTCACACAATTTTTAACGAAAGAAAATCTGTCAATGTTTATCTATTAATTTAATTAGATATCTCTTTTTGGTATCGCATTCAAATTGTGTTATAATAGGTCTGAATGCTTACGTTTTTTAAAAGCGTTTTTATTCCAACCATTGCTATTAATTAAAGTGAAATTAAAACTTTTACTGGAATAAAGTAAGGTAAAAAATTAATTAAAAACTTTCCTTTTGAAATTTGACTCCAGCAATGTAGAAAGATAAACACAAGAACAATTAATATCTCTTTCTGTTTTCATTTAATGGAAATTAGTTTTTTTTAACATTTCAAACACAAGTCCTACAAAAATAAAGCGTTTTAAGCATTCAACCCCATTCTGCTTTTAAACACGGTTTAAAACAGATAAATTTTTAATTTAATAAAATAGGTTTGGTTTTACTATAGGAAAAATTAATTTTCTTCATCATCCTGTATATCTAAGGAATATGTTTTTTTCATTAAATAAAATGTTCCATTACATTTCCTTCATTTACTTAGGCTTCCCAAATACACAGAGGTAAATACTGATTTCCATATGTACTGATATCTCATATAATCTTAAAGTACTTATTAAAGTTGTTTAAAGTATCTATTTTTAATTTATTTATTACAGTAAATATATACATTATCAGACATTATTTAGATTTAAAAAAGAGGTTTATCCAAATGTTTAAGGTTTTGTGAATTTGAAAAGACGTTAAAGAACATGTGTGTATCTATCTAAATGTAGATTATTAAACAAATTTTAAATCTTACTATGTAACTCATGATAGAAAAAAAATGTAAAAAAAGGAAAATAAATAGTAAACCACAAAAAAGGGGTTGATAGGTAGCAGAATCTTAGTTCAATCACTGTGATTACATAAATTACCTGCACAACCCTAACTTCGAATTTTGTTTTTCATAAACAAAAATCTTTCAGGTAGATAAAGTAATACAAAATATTTTTAATTTACTTTCTTATAAAATTATTATCTAAATAATACATTCTTTTCTTATGTTTAACATGTTAAAGAAACTCATCATTTAATATTTTTTTAAATATTCTTTAGGAATTAAGTTGTTATTTTGATGATAGAACTGGAGTTAATAAACATTCCTTTAATATATATTGCATAGATCCAAAATCACGTATAATAACTTCAGTTTGCTCATTGCTCATTGGTAGGAGAATCTCTTTGTAATTATATGGAATTGATATCTCTTTTCGTGTCATTTAGCCAACTTCTTTTTTGAATTTATTTCCTAAAATATTCTGATCTTGGTAAACTTATTTGTTTTTAATAAACCAAGGGGTCTTAGTCATATTCTCTAATGCCTTCTTGTGATGAATTCTTGAGTTGAATGATCTTTTCCGTCATCATAGTTGTGTTTGTGGATAAGAGATATATTTTTTAACTACAGGTTTTACTTTTCTTCCTGAGCCAAACGTACATATGATATTTGATATATAGTTACCCCATGTTTCATTTTATATGGTTCTTTCTTCTTACTTTAGCATCTTGGTTTATGCCTAAATCCCTTTATCTTCCAATGTTTACTATATTATATTGGATAATCAATGAACCTGCTTTATAATGGCATCTTTTCTCTAAACCCGAATAATATACGTAAAGATAGCGTTTTTATTAAAATTTAACTTATTATAGAAAACTAACTAAACATAGGAAAACTGTGACGATTAAATATACAAAACTGTCACCCTAAAAGGGAAAAAATATGAAAATGAAATATTATGAATTAAAGTTACTTAAATATTTCATCATTATTAGTGACGACAATGTCACAGTTGTTAAATTAATTATATTTACCGCAATTGTGTCACTTGGGAAACTACACTGTGCTCAGCAATCAACTCCGCGTAAATTACAAAAACCAAAAAACATTAGCATGTGCCATTTAGCACAACCTTGACTGGTTTTAATGTCACAAGTTTAAACTTGGAGCTAGGGATTCTTTGAAAGTTGTATTGAAGAGGTATTAGAAAATTCGATATTGATGAAATGTTTAATTTGTGGAGATAAGAAAAATAGTTAGAAACGAGTGACATAGAAGAAATCAATCAAAAATATGTTTCAGTTTCCAAATTATTATATATGTCGATGTATTTTATTCTGTAGATTAAGTAGAAACTCATCTTCTTCTACTAAGACACCAGGCAGAGTTAACCAACATTCCTCAGTAAAAAATACAACTAACATTTTATTTTAAATAAATAATCCCTCCAACCCACATAAACTGTAATTCGGTATGTTTTTTCCTACTAAAAACCAATCATCTTCACAGGAAGCTATTACAAATATAATTTATTCTTACATGAAATAATAAATAAAAAAGAAAATAATTTTTTAATAAGGCAATATAAAATTGCTAGATTTTTGTTATATAATGAAATCTGTTCATACACAGGTTTATATAGTTGTAACAAGACTCATGTAAAACGAAATGCTAAGCTAGTGGTTTCAATTCTTAGGAAACAAATTAAGAAATAATTAAACCCAAAGCTCTAATTCGTTCACTTTTTAAATATTATAAAAGGAGAGACTGTTTAAATAAAAAGCCTACTAAAAATACTTTATGACGAGTTTCTCGACAGTTTGACAAATTGCTTTTAGTTGAGAGCTTTAAATCTCTACTCCAACCACGATCAAGATAGAAGATTAATTAGGCTTTTAGGAAGTACCGGTCTTTTGACGTAAGTGATGTTGATTGGCAAATTAGTAAAATATTTATGGACGCTATCTATTGTTCATAATATTACCAATTAGTTTCCATAGAAGAAGATTAAAACTATTTTAAAAATCAATTGTTACTGTGACAAACAACTCAGACTGTACCCACAAATGCTGTTAGCACAATATGTCTTTTCCTCCTAATAGAACATATTATAAATTAAAACATAGTTTTCATTTTAATGAAATGGTGTCATATCTTTTGTCCCTCCCATATTAACACCAGCACTATTTGACAGTACAGTTTCTTTATGCATACCAAGGGGCGTGTATTATTGATAATTTTTATCATTTATTTATTTTAATTGATTATATAAAACATTCTTCATAAAACTGTGATACCAATAATTGTATTTTAATTAGATGACCGTTAATTTCGTAACCAACTTTAAAGAAACAAATATTTGAATTAAATACAATTAGAACCAAAGGTTTGAGAGATAATGTGCAAGACTTGAAAATTATTTACTTAACTAATTTGATATCAGGTGTCTATAAATAAAATAAATAATACAATAGATTTTACTGGTGGCTTATTCAAATACACTCTTATAAAAAATTTGCCAAGGTTAACCTGAAACGATAATCAATTAAATATTGCAATAAATCTTACATTATAAATTAAAGAGATTATTATGCCATTTGATACATTTATAGTTCTTTTAGAAATGTTTAATAATTACAGTATAATTACATATGATATATAATGCTGGAATTCTATACGATAATATTTTAAAGTACAAAAGAGTTTGCAGTATGTTAGGTTTAAATATACCAGCAATCAATCTATCCTCCGCGCAGTAAAGGGAGGATTGCGTGGGAGCACAGCTAGTAGGTTTGGGGAGAATGGTGTAAAGATTTTCTTTAAACGTTTTCGATATTCAATAAATAATAATACACCTAAAAATAATTTTCCAAGCGTTTGCCCATACTTAACCAAAATAGAGGTTTATAACAAATTAGGGCTAATCCATTTTAATAGAAAACTACTTTAAATATATATATTTTTTAACCGTAAGCTTAGTAAAGAAGTAAAGGACGAGAAAGGTTTTATCAAGAAGCCGTTGGCGCCTCGAAAGATGTAAATAGAAAATTTTATTTCAGTCTGATCACTGTTTGAGACTCTATAGTAGCATGCTAACAAATTGGGAATTTTTTGTTTATTTTTATTTTGTGGCTCCAATGCTAACAAAACAATTCTATAGCTAGCCTGTGTCTCGTAACGCTATTCTTAGCCTCTGTAACAACTACGTAATAAAAACAGTAGATGACAAATTGTATTTCGTCTTTTTACTAGAAAATCATATTTTCTTGCCTGGGTCAATGTATGTAGTATAATATTGTAACAATGGATTTTACTCGAAGAAAACGTACAGATATTGTCTCCCTTTCTGAGCAAACCAGTGTGACAACAAGAAATAACTAATGAGAGTGGACTTAAACTGTACGTCACTGTGCCTTTTGATCACCTCTTGTGCTGTGATCAATATTTATTATCTGTTGGTGGAGTAATACATTTATTCACGAAACCCATAATTATTATCCTACTGAATGAAAGTACTTGGGCTTCAACCACCAATTACTACCCTAAGGTTAGCCCAAGGCGAAAGCATCACGAGGAAATATTTTGGAGCTACTCCCGATCAAACCCAGGACCATTAAGTAAGTAGTCCCATGGTCTGTCTATCAGATTACTCAGCTGTCAAGTAAGAATAACAAGAAATTAATTTCCAGTTGTCTCTAACTGAAAAGGTTTTATTATTATGGAACAGGCTTCAAAACCAAATGTACAAAAAAACTAAATATCGAATACATCTGGAAGTATTCTCCATAAACATTCTGTAGGGTTTATAGTTATTCGGACTATTTAATTTTAGGTAAATATAACTAAAATAAATTCTAACCACAAATATTGTTGTTTTAACCTAATTTGACAACCATCCTTATTGCCATAACAAATAAGAATTGACTAGTTGTATTTAGTCTATGTCGGTATCTATGTAGATTTAGTCAGTCTTGTTTGTTATGCCTCTAAGGATGGCTACTTGGTAACCGAAATATACATCAGGCAGAAATAAAAATATCTGCAGTTAGATGTTTATGTTTGAGTATTATTTATTCTGGGTCTTCTCGCTTCGATCTTATATCTGCATTCATCTATCCATCTAAAGTTCCCCAGAAAGGTATTTTTGGTACAAACTACACCGTTATATTTCAGGACATACGTTCATGATACAAGTAAGTTACACTCGGGATATCATTATTAGAAATAAAACAATATTTTTACAATGACATATTGCGCTACTACGGCAATTATTTACCACATAAAGAGTTAACGTAGCCATTATTTTGTCATCCACGAGGTCTTATTTTAAAAACTTTATTTTCAATACATAAGAATAATTGTAGCTTTGAAGTAACCAAGATTGTTTAATTGAACGAGCAAACTTTATAAAGCAAACAAATGGTTTTTGAAAAGTACAAAAGTGATGAGACTAAATTTGAATATTGAAATTGATGAAGAGGTAGATGAGCCTTTTTCTAAATGGAAGGGGTACAGACAGGCTATGTGGGTCGCTGTGTGGGGTGTGGATAGCGGTAGGGTGTGGGTTGCGTCGCGGTGGCATTTGACCGCCATGTAAATTAAATACACTGTACTTCACAAAGCTCAACTTAACGGCAAGGTCAAAGTGAGGATCATTTGATAACATTCACGATATTTATAAATATTTTTTGGTTTTACGTGGACGATTGGCGCAAGATAGGCCTCCGACAAACTTTCATAATTGTTACTACTGTTTTTTTTTTCAAGGGAACAATCTGAGCCTTTGAGGTAGGAAAAGATAGTAATCAATTGTATGGAAATTATTTCTAGTAATAAAATAGGATCGTAAGGATACTACCTATTAAAAAATTAAACCATTCATGGTAATTTTGTTCCTATTAAATTACCCTTAAACCCCAGTTTCTATATCATTCAACCTAATTATTTCTTATTTTATTTAGTGATTGCATTGAAAACCCCTTATAGGCTACTTGTCATCCCTACTAGAATACCGCAGCCATTTTATCACTCGAATGGAATAACATTGCAATAAACACTTTAGATAATATTATCAGCGATACCACATCATTCTCCCCCAGCCCGAGCTCTAGCCCTACTCTTACTCTATGAGGCCGTTAGCAGACAAGTATCGTAACACTTGGACCATCTATTGCGTACAACATATTTTTAGACGTATATACGAAGGTGCGAGTGGTTGTCTTTGTACATACATTTGCTTCATCGTCACCTAATATCAAGTATACAAATTCAATTTCGTTATAATGATATGTATTTTATTATTGTATTTTAACAGAAGTTCATATGTACTAATTTAAAACACATACACTCGCGCAAGAGTGCGCCTACATATATACACACATATAGAGAGAGGTTGATAAATACATGTATGTATATATATGAATATATATATATATATATATATATATATATATATATATATAGAGAGAGAGAGAGAGAGAGAGAGAGAGAGAGAGAGAGAGAAAATTGTATGTATATGTATATAAATATATATATATATATATATATATATATATATATATATAAAGAACATAAGTCAAAATACAAATACAAGGATTATAATTGAATTTACAATTCAAGGCTTTTCGTTGGCTAACAGTACCAACATCATCTAAATAATCAGTACTAAATAAACAAGAGCTTTATGCTAATGCAATGAAGCCCTTGTGATTAAATGTTTAATATCGTTTTACCAAGTTGAACCGGTGAGATAAATATCGGGGGGAAGACCATCGCACATGCACACGATTGAAAGTGAATATTGAAATACAGATTGAAAAAAAGACGTTTCTCTTTGAGCGTATCCCAAATCTCAATATCTGTACTTCTTGAAAGTATGAGAAAATACCTTGGATACAAGAAAATCTCTGCTTCTAAGATTCCCATAGGACAAAACTGATGCGAACATCCTTTTAGGTTTCACCTAATGGGAAAAGTTTCTTGACCGCATTGTAACGGGAGATGAAACTTTAGTTTCGTTATAAAAGCCTTAAATATAGAGGTGGAATGGCATCATTCAAACTTCCATTAAAAATTAAACCATGGAAAATGAAATCATCAGAAAAGTGATAACAACGTTTTTTTGGACCATAAAGTTTAAAAGAGGAGGATCAGTGAACTCAGCATTTTACACGGAAACTCTACAACGGCTACGGCGATCTTTCCAAAACAAATGAAGCTGCTTCTAAATTTAGCGACTGAAAGTTATAACAACGGAACGGAAAAACTGTTTACTAACAAGAACAAATGTTTTGACATGTACGGCAAATATATCAAAATAGAAATAATGATAATAATGAGAGACACGTAATGCTGAAAATAAATTTTATTTCAATATAAATATTGTATTTATTCAGTTATAGCAAATAAAAAATATTTGCATGTAATTGGTAAGAATATAATTAATGCCTTCAAGCTGGTTCTTCTTCTATCGATATCAGTTAAAATGACTTTAAATAATGTTTTGTATGGAGGAGGAAACGTACGTAAAACAAAACAAGATTGGTGGAAATTTGTTATTTTGCAAATGTACTACAATGTTATGTGTTTGACATTTATATAAATTCAAGGATTTTCACACCATTTCAAACAAAATACCTTATTATTATTTCGTACCTTATTTTTTAGTACATGATAAGGAATATGCATTTTGAGAGGTTTGATCTATGAATAATAACCTTTTGTTTCTAATGCTTATCTCTTGTAAATACGTTAACTTTACAAACAATGCACGCAGAAGTCAGTGCTATAAATAAGGGGAAATGTAATGCCGCGCTGTTGGAGTTGGGAACAACGTTGCCCTAAATCACATTTCTAATCGTATCCTACCCAAACTGAACGAGACAAAACATCATTCACACTACTACGAATAATGCACTAGATTCATTTATAAATATATACCATTTGAAGATTCATATTATTATAAATATGCTATAACAAGTTCAAATAGAAATATCCCTGTCATCTATTATGTATAATATGAGATTAAATAAATAAAACAGATTTTGCCATTGTTGATGATAGAAATAGAAAACTTTACTGTAATAAAATAAATTCAGAAATTAAACATATTATATAATTCATTACATATTCATTCCTATATATTTCGGTTTGTGAAATACAATTTTTGTGAAATATATCTTCATAGTACAAATTCCGAAATGGATATCCGATCTTTTTAAAGAAAAAAATAAGTAAAACAAAAACAAGTATAATTGTTTACACAAAATACGTAATAATGTATGTATAAAACCATACAATGAGAAAAATACAAAAACTCAAGTAGAATTTAAAACCTATTTTTCTATGCAAAAATAATTATTATTCTTACTGAGATATGACTAATGTAAAGGCTCATCGAAGGAGATATAAAGTTAAAAAAAAAAGATTTGGATAATAGACCGATTATATATCTCTTATTATTCCTAATGGGAATATGCTTAGTCTACAAGTGGATAGAAAAAACAAGAATACTTTTAATGAATATATTATTCAAAGCTTTTCGCCGATAAAATAGTACCAACATCTTCAGGAAAATAAGTATCTAACATAATATTTTTACAAAATTAAATCATATCTAACATATATATAAATTTAACACACACAGACACACACACACACATATATATATATATATATATATATATATATATATATATATATTTATAAAATATTTCAAACACAAGAATACTTTTAATGAATATATTTATTCAAAGCTTTTCGCCGATAAAAAAGTATCAGCATCTTCAGGAAAAATAATTATCTAATAAAAAAATAAAAAAAAAGAAAAAAAATTATTTTATTTATTATTATTTTTTTTTATTAGATATTTATTTTTCCTGAAGATGCTGATACTTTTTTATCGGCGAAAAACTTTGAATGAATATATTCATTAAAAGTATTCTTGTGTTTGAAATATTTTAAATTTATTAACTATATATACAAGAAAACATATCACCATATTTAATATATATATATATATATATATATATATATATATATATATATATATATATATATATATATATATATATAGCTATATTGTCAATATTTTTAACTTGTGAATACTACTATTATTGTTGTAAATTTGTTCTTACAGCTGTTCCTAAACAAGCGTACGTTCCTAAGGAAGTGAGCAGGATAAATCTCTCTGGGATGTATTTATGGGCCGTAATGCGGTTTCGGAGTCGGTCGGAACACTGTCTGAGCTTTTCTTACATTTATCAATGGTCAATTTAGATGCCTAAATCCAATGTTTCAGCAACAATAAATAAAAAACAACAATTTGTATTTGTAAAGCGTAACAAGGTTCAACTTTAAAAAAACAAACCATCATAATTAAGTTAAAATAAAAGTAATCACTTTTTTTACAAATTGGAGAGAAATTATTTTCTTATCAGTTATGTATATACATAAAGGTGGGTGCAAATGACTAAAAAAACGGTAAAATGCGCATGCCAGCACCTCAAAGGAGAGTGCTATGATAACTACTTATTTGCTTTTTGGGAGCACGTTTAAAATTAACATATATTTGTAGTAGCAATTTAAAATTTCAGTAAAATAGAAATAATTTTGTCCCAATATACAGGCCTTCACTATATATCTTTTTACAGTTACAAAATTCAGTTATCTTGAAAGAGGAAAACTCAAAGTGTTTATCAAACAAATCTATGTTAAAAAATGTTTATTTATTTAACGATATAATTAAATAGAAACAATGTATTATCTAACAGCTCTATCTGCATTAAAATATTTGTTCAACAGTAGAAAGTACCTAATCCAAATAATCGACTACTTAGGTAATTATCGAACTGAGCAAAAACCGACAGACAAATCTGGTAATATATTAGTTGATTTTTTGATAGGTTCACTGATACGAACACCAATAATTAAGTGACGAATTAGTTGAGAGATCCTTTGAGTGTATATATCTCCCGATGATTCACTAATTGCCAATTATGTCTAACTGTGATTTTCGACATGTTTATAATTAGTATTAAAATGGTATTTTATTATATCCTACATTATGTTTTAGTGTAAACAATTTTTATTTGTGGTTTATTGTTTGTTAAGAAATAGAAAATTGTTAGACATTTCCAAAATGTCATTTAAAGAGAAAAATATGTTATATTTATTGAATAAATAGCAATTAAAGTTTTTAATTTTTCCATACAAATCCTATTTTTAATCAATTTAAGCTAGTCATGTGTGGTTTCTAATTTCATAGCAGCAATACATTAATATACCTTGATTACAGTCTGTTCGGTCTATGCTTTCGTTCGCCCTTGAAAATTTATCAGAAACTTTAACACTAATCGCCGGCCTACCTTTTAAAAATTTAATTAAATAAAGTGAGAGTGAGATTTTCCATACAAACAAAAGAAACAACACATAAAACGCAATTTTTTATTTTCGGAATCAAATGCAAAGTGCTGTAGATATTTGTTCCGATTTTAGTATAAATTCATTGTTTAGATTTTATGTATGTAAATTTATAACTAAATACATCTATAAATATCGTACTGATATACAGATATAAAAACATAAAATGTATTGCTTCTACATATTTGATTAAATGTAAATAATAAACAAATTTAAAGTGACTTCCTTTAAAGTGTACATTTATATTATTATTTTTGGATAATAATAATTTTTGGATAATTTTTAATAATGAAGCCAATTATAACTATTCAGGTAATTTTTTTGTAATTGTGATTAAATAACGATCAATATTGTTAGAATCTGATGAATTGAAAGTCATCAGAATACACAACGCCTAATTATACTTCACCGCAATAAATAGAAGCTTAGAACAACTATATATAGAATAGTGTGCATTAATACATTGGAGTGTTGGAAGATCATGAAGGCGTAAGTGGTTAGTATTGATCAGGCACTGCGAAGGGTGATTGATCAGTTTACTAGGGCTTCCCTAAAGTGCTAAGTCTTTCACCGTGATCTTTTATCTTGTTCAAAACGTCACACAAAAAAAGTAAATCATAGTATCTAAATGCATTCCAAATTATACTTTTGTATGAAATTTATACATTTTAAAATTACCTCTAAAATTGACTTAATTAATATTTAATTCAATAGCTTTATAGTTGTATTGATCGTTATGGTAAATAAATCATTACAGTTTAAGATTTAGGTTTTTAACAAAAAGTAATTATTTCCTAATTTTATTAGAGGCAAAATCATAACTTCAAAAGGGCTTGTGTAATTTTAAAAAATGTACATCACAGTCTTTATTTACGGTTTGAGAGGTTTTTTCTTGGTTACTTAAAAGAAATGTTTATAAATGGGAGTTCGTGACATTCGACAATGTGTCATAGCTTGTGACAAAATTCCTGTCAACTCTCCCTGTATTAAACCCATGCCTTGTGATCGTGCATTGTGTGTGACGCCTTACCAAATTCAATCTTCAAAACATTAAAAAGTTGTTCTAATAATATATGGTAGACATTCTTGTGTAAAGATCGTTTTGTATGAAGATATATTAAAATTAGTAATTTACATTTTCTGATATCCTTTATAAAATGCCATGTTCACCTTCAACTCATTAAAATCATAGCCCATGTTAATGAAACCAGTAACTACTGTATGATTATAATGGAAATACCTCTTTTTTAATCAATTTTCTACACAAAACATCTTAAAAATGAATAAACAAAAAATACAACCAATATCCAAATCACCTTAAATGTTTTGCCGCAATGATTCCATTACACTCCGGGATTAAAGTTGATATTAATGTATTCTTCATATTAAAAGAATCCTAAAGCAGAAATTTATAACCTAAATAAAATTAAACTGGATTATAAAAATTCAATTTTAAATACAACGTATATAAAAGTTATGCTTCAATAAATGGAGCCATAATTCTAAGTATTCATAAAATTGTTGCTAAGGTATTAAAATATTAGAAATATCTATGTATTAGCAGAGTAAAGAGTTCGTTTAACTTATTGATTAAGCAATTATATTTTTATATTACTTTTTGTCCTGTTAAACATTATATAAAATTGAAACATAATTTTAGTTGAAAAACTCGAGATAAATTATTTCAAAAATGTTACTTTTGTGACGATATTAGTGGGTAACTAAATTTGAATAATATATGTCCTACTTTTTAAATATTATAAATATATACAGCAAAAAAAAATAAAAATATAAATATGTAGCAATATTTTTTTATATACCTTTACCAATATACCTTCAGTAATACATGAAAGAGAAAAACATTCCAATTAAGTAAATGAAAAACTGTGTTAAAAAAAAGATACCGACCAGATATAATCCATCAAGTTTCAAATTATTCTATTTTCAAAAGATAATCTCTTCAGTAAAACTGGTTCAGTAATCAATACCTTTTTAATTTCTACTTTGTCTAGGTAGCGATGAAGTACTAATAAATTAGGCAATTAGAAATTACATTTTATATTTTTAAAAATACGTATATCTACGAAAACGTTTTAATATAATTGGCGGTAATTCACTGTGTAATATTTAGTTTAAAACATAAAGCAAAATAATCAGATCGTAATAACTTCAAAATTACTTCGCAATACTGGACTTGAAAACTCGAAACAGCTGATCAAAACAATAAAATCTCTACTTTCAGCTCCATTCAAATATGGAGGCTCTCTCAGCTATTCATTACAGCTGTTTCAATATTTACCTGTTCGCGTGCATTGTTCAAGTTAAACTGTTAAACTGTTAAACAACCTATCTTTAGTACATGGATTAAACTTCGCATAAATGTTTAGAACTTCGCAGACATACTTTCTGTACAACCAGAAAGTTTCCATATAGACAGGTGGTATTTGTATTACCTAGCAATATAAGGAATATTGTTTTCAACTAGCTAAGAGCATTTAAAAACACTTTAGAAAATTACAAATTTAAATGTAAAACGTAAGACTAAGCGACTTAAAGTATAACTTAAACCTTATATTAGTCTATTGTATTCAAAATTACAATACTTGATAAACTAGTTAACGTTACAAAAGACATAAACCCATTGCGGTAAATTCAATTAATTTTCTATACGGCATTTATTGATACACAGTAAAACAGTCCAAAGGACCTCAAAGATGATAAAAAACGAACAAACAAAACAATGATTACTGTAAATTCCTAATAAGTTTCCTTGCGTCATTGCCGGTTCCAAAGACAATCCGGTTATTAGATACCGGATGTTCCTTATATGATTTCGCTCATCTTCTGGTTTGGGCCACGCTCACTGGCTGCAGACGTTGGTTGACATAGTTAAAAGTTTTTCAAGTATTATTCCTAAATATGGTTCGGTCTCGATAGTCACACCTTGTAACTATCTACAGTGAGGATAGGTTCCAGTATTAGCCGCTATATGCCAGTTATCACTACACTAGCTCTTTATGCATATAAGGCGTTGTAACCAATATGAAGGTTTAATCTGCCTTAGCAGTGAAGTAATTCAATGGAAGCATAAATACATTACTCGTATATTATTATATAATATATACCTTTTATACTCATAGATAAAACTTACACATAACTAGGTATTTATAATTTCGTTCATCTTTATTTATTTGTCACTTTTAAAACTTTATTGTTTCAGTGCTTTTATTTATCAAACATGTTTTCATGATATATTCTATTTTTTACTTAAAAAAACAAAAACGATATGTTACAGAGTGTTTTTGTAGGTTAGATATAAAAACGTGATATCAAAGTTGACTGTTTCATACTGTCGTATTTAGCGTAAGGAACATATTGAATTTAACCTTTACTTGTTAAACCTAAATGAGCCATGTCAAATGTATTATATTTAGCTTTATATCATTTGTTCCTCCAACAAAGGATACATATTTAAGATACTATGAGTTCGTGACAATGTCGTAAAATAACCTAAAATTAGGTGTCCTGAACATAAAACCAACCCTCTAGTAAGGACTTAAAGGTAAACAGATAAATTTGCAGATGTTTAGTTCCGGTATATTATTAGTACAAATATGAATATTATAGCTACATTTTCAGAAATAAACCATTGAATTGATTTATATGTATAATCTGAAACATATAGTGTAACTTGTATATTTTCATCAATTAAATATAGTGCCGATGGTTGATGACAATGAAAACCAAACGTCATTTAACTTGTAGAAATGTTTCTTCAAAAGAAAATAATAAAGCGTTTGCAAGGCCACTACAAATTTACTTTTACTGTAGGAAATTATACAACGAAATACTCCTAAAGTTAAGCATATTAAAAAATTACTTAGAAAAGAAATATATTTTACTTGTGTTTCCTTACAAGTAGTTAACTTTTTGTTAACAACTTGAAATCTTCCTTGTTAGTTACACGCATTGGGGCAAAATATCACAGGCTACAGAAACGCTTGCACTGAAAACAATTTTAATCTTCCTTAATATCTTCCTATCAGTATTATTTTTATCGTCTAATACTTTCTGAATGCTTATGTTTTTACTAACGTAAATAAATTCTCTTTATTCTACTGAAAAGTTCTCAATAGTAAAAACTACTTGCGCTATGAAGTACGATAAAATTTAATCCTCGTAAACCATTTTGCACTTTTATATTGGTTGTTCAAGTCGGTCAGAGAAAAGATGATAAAACATTTTTCGTGTAAGTACTTTGCACGTATAAGTAGACTTCTTGCATTAAATAAAGCAAATAATAATTACGCCAAAAATATAGGTTTATTGTAATAGGTTATAATTTTATTCTTAGGACACATACTATGAGTTTACTTTAAAAAAAATTAAAATTATTTTATTTCGTAAAAACTATAATATTTAGTTTTGTGAAAACAATATTATGTTCTATATGTGATCGACCTTTTGTCTTTAAACAGTTGCTTTTATTGATGTGTTAAGAATTAGTTTGTAAAATGATTAGGGAAAAAGACCTTGTAATGGAATATTTTCCTAAATATCAGATATCTACAATATTTTAATCATATTAAAAATATAAAATTTCCTTCAGATCAAATTATTCAATAGATAATTACCTTTGAAATTCAAGTCACCATAAGTTTCAATTCAATGTGGGGATAAAAGAGTAGATTAAATTTACTATCGTTGTTTTTCTTATTTTAATTATGGTAATTTGAATATTTTTAAGTACTTTTCTCTATTTTCACATTCAATCGTTCAACATTTTATTAGAAGACGAAGCCCAGCATGTGTCCGTGTGAAAAGTAAATAGAAAACTTAGGCACAGTTGGATACTTTATAAGTTTTGTAGGGATTTAATGACAAAAACTGTGGTAAAGTAACATGAAATATTTTTAGATTGTTGAACGTTTAAAATAAGGGGTGAAGTAAATTTAAAATTTTTCTCGATATTATTTTATAATAATTGGAAAAATTTGACTCAACTTGGATAATTTAATTTTTAATGTGTTATCATAAACAATAAGAAAGGAAATTTAAAAGCGACAAAGTAACAATACAGATTTAAAAATGCCTTTAATTATCAAGGACGAAAATTTATTATCAAGCACTAATTTATAAAAACAATTATAAACAAGAAACTCGTTGAGAATAACTAAGTCTACTTCATCCTATGGCACATTACTACAGAGATTTATTAAAAAATAGGTACAAAGTATCCGATTATGATGGGTTTCATTTAACGATTACAATAGATTTATTTATAAAAAACAGAACAAAAATAATCATCGTCATGTAAACTAACTGGTTGCTAATCTGGGAACGGTTAAGTTAAACACCAAGATATTAGGTCTGGCTAACCTAACCGGTTTGTTGTTAGATTTTAAAACCAGTATATAGGCCTACTAAATTAATAGCATAGAAAATAGTGATCATGTTGTTAAAGTAACATTTGTTAGTAGTTTTATACGTATTTGTGCATTGAGTGTATGATCATATTTTCCTTATTTTACCCACTGTTTATGTTCAAACATTTAAAAATATTTTCTATTTATCTAAAAAACGTATTAAGAAGTTTATTTTAGTTACCTTCTTTCATAAAATTAACAATTTTAAACATTTAAGTGCTTTATCTAGAACTATGGTACATGTATATTCTATAGGTTGATAATTGATTTAGTTATGGGAATGTAATAAAACAGTAAATATAAATGAAAATGGTCACTACTGCTGTTCTACTGCATCTTTTTAATAACTCTGTTCAACTAATGTTACATAATATGTTGTACTGTAGATGTCATGGGATTTCGCTTAACTCAGTGTACACTGACAGCGAGATCAATATATCTTTTAATATAAACCTGCTGCCAATGACGTTGTATTGCATAGAAATATAAAATGTTTTATCTACTTTGATTTATATTTAATTTCAGTTAGCTTTACTGTTGCCAATATGTTTTTAAACAAATCCTTCTCTTGAAAACCATCTTTCAAGGTTTAATTGGTTTTATTTTAAAACACTATGAACTTTTAAAAACACGCCTTTCCTCTTTATTTTTTAGACATGATAAAAAGTTATTTGTTTCCACTTGATTTAGAACGTATCTATGAATTTAAAGGGAAAATGGAATAGGCTACATATTTTCCCAACGCATTGGATAATCAATATATATATATATATATATATATATATATATATATATATATATATATATATATATAACACCACTGTTAAATAGTAATTACTGTTTGAATCATTTAACTAAATAAAAAAATAAATGTAAATTTTAACAATTCCCGTTAGTAAGTGTTGTGAATATCGATGTATATATATATTAGAATGAGCCGAAAACGCTCATTTTTTATTTAGAAGTTGTAAATTTGTGAATTAAATAGATAAAAAAATACAATATCAATATCAGTTGACATCTTATGGTGGCGCATAGGCCCTAAAGTTAACCAAATATGAAGTTCTGGCAAAGGGTTTTCTTCACTGGGGACAATATGAGATTTTTATTTGCTTCTGTCAACCACCTCGAATGTGATAAGAGCCCAGGATCCCATAAACCCAATTCCTCTTTACAGATTTCTTATTTTTTATGCCGATGAAATATCAGTATATATTGCTGATCTTTGCTAAGTACTTTTCTGTCTATCTGTGGGATCTGACAATCAATGCTCTGGAAGTTAATCACCGACATTTTTTGTTAGAAAACTAACTTTTCACCGATTGGTCATTTCGAAATACTAGGCCTCGTTGACTTGCCATGCAGGTAGCGGAATTGAGGAAAAGAATTGTCCATTTTACAGGTTTCCTAAAATTAGGTCAACCTAAAGTCCTAAAATAATAAAGTTTAACTTGGTCAACTTGACTAAATTATATATATATATATATATATATATATATATATATATATATATATATTAGAAAAGAATACGATTTTTAGTTCCTAATTAATTTAGGCAATTAAGAAATTAATTTTGTACGGAGTCTTGTTGTATTATGAAAACGATACTAGTCGTCAAAATATGATTTCCTTTCTACTTAAAGAAAAAGGAATCCCATTTGCATGATAATAAGTACGTGACAGAGTGACAAATAACTGAGCTCACGCTGTGCCAATTGGGTCTCACCTTAAAGTCGTGACACCTAAATGAAGTTCCAGGATATATTGTCAAACTATTGCTCTCAAACTGAAGCTAAAGAAGCGATGTTATTCCTCTGAAACGGTTTCAACAAACTTTGTGATGTATCAATAAATGATTAAAAAGAAATGCTAAACTATGGATAATCCAAAACGCAACCAAGGGTTTTTTTGAAACTTCTGAAGGCTTATAAAGTTGTTTCTTAATCATGTAGGGTTGAAAGATATCATATATACTGAGTTGTGTACTAAATGTTTAATATAATTTAACCTCTAATAGGAAGATTAAAATAAATAGCTTGAGTCAATAATTGTATCAGAGCAGTATTAGCCAAATGTAGTTAGTAATACTACAAATTGCAATACATGACTATTTTTAGTAATACAAAAACATTTTATGACAAATACAATAAATATTAATGACTTAAACAATAGTTTAGCCATCAGGCGAACATCAGACATCAGGAGAAGACATCGATGAAGATCGGCACATAGCGATCGAAAATGTTCTGTCTCAGTAAGTTTTAATAAATTTACTAAATATAAAGTTGAAATAGTCATAAACTATTGTTTAAGCGATTAATAAGATTCACCGAAAGTAATGGACTACAAAATTCTAGAATGAAATAAATAATTATAATTACAATTTCAATGTATGGCTATTCTTAAAAATATAATAAATTACAATAATTTCAATTAGCAATAGATAAATATTCTTACAAAAACAAAAAATGAATATTATTGTTACAAAATAATATTCATGACTATTATTAGGTGCATGCAATAGATTACTATTCTTACTATTAGTCTGCAATAAAAGACTATTCATATAAATTCAATAAATGACTGTTTTACAAATATAATAAACAACAAGTAACAACAAATCAATAGATTGAATATTCATACAATTACAATAAATGACTGCTATTACGAATACAATTAATACTTCTGATTTTAAAATCATAAAATACTTAAGATATAATACAAAATGAATTACTTAGGTTATATTATCTTTTTTTTTACAAGTAAAATAAATGATTAGTTGTACAAATGTAACTAGTCATTGTTATTTAAGATCCATTGAATTACTTACGTTAAAAATTTTATGTATAACAATTCTTACAAATAGAATAAATAACTAATCTTACAAATATATTAAATAAATATTTTTTACATGCTATTAATGTCTAAAATATCTATTTTTACATATACAATAAATGACTACTATTACAATACCAGTAGATGACTATTCATTGAGACTACTAAATAACGGGTAAATAGATTACAAAGTGGCAATGACTAGGTGTATAGTTTGCTTACGAAACCAATTAGCTTATGCATAATACTCATCAACAGGTTGTAGTCGATGTTATTGACCTTATCCCATACAACCTAGGTTTGATTGTTGTCAGAATGAAATGAAAAATGTAAAATACTGTAAAATAGTTGCATTATAAATGAAGTTTCAAGATAGACAGTTTTTTCTTGATATTTGTAGAACTGCCCCTACGGAGATACTAGATAACGTACCCTTACAAGTAAGCTTAATGTCTGAACTATAAATTCCTTTCATTTTATTGGAGTTACGTTTCTAAAAAGTGAATTTGGATAAAAAAGGTTTGAATTTAGGGGACAGTTGAAAGTAAAAAGTCTTAAGCTAATTATAAAATGTTTTTGGTTAAGACTTACAGCGTGTTTGTAGCCCAAGTTGGATACAGTTAAGACAACAAGGATTTCGTAGATTGTGTTAGGATACAATTTAACCTTTATTGTTTGGTAACTTTGTCTCCAATCTTCTGCATATTACTCTGCTCTCTATCCATAAAATCCCATAAAATTGCAATAGAAAATGGTTATAAAAAGAAAACTGTCGACAAAATTATTCATAATAGTAGAAGTGAAGTCAGTTCAGCACAGCCACCCCTAAATCGGCCGCTACGTAACCTAGGACTATAGGGGTAGTTTCGGTTGACGTGGGGGGTTGTCGCCTACCTGATCCCTGCCTTAGGGGTGGTTTCGACCACGTCTAGAGGGGTAGGGGGTAGTTTTTCGAAAAAATTTTTATTTCAACCTAACTCGGCCGCTACGTAACCTAGGACTAAAGAGGTTGTATTGGATGATGCAGGAGGTCATTGCGCACCTAATCCCATAACCGCGGGTGGTTTCGACCGCGTCTAGAGGGGTAGGGGGTAGTTTTTCGAAAAAAAATTATTTCAACCTAACTCGGCCGCTACGTAACCTAGGACTATAGGGGTAGTTTTGGATGATGCAGAGGCTTGACGCCGACCCTCACCCAACCCCTAAGGGTGTTTTTGAACACGTCCAGAGGGGTGGTAAATGGAAAAAACTAATTCCAACTAGCTAACCTATGCTAGGCAAAACGGATCTAACCTAACCAACCCCAAGGTGCAGGGGACATCTCAGCTACGTTCAGGACCGTCTCCGGGGGTAGCTCCGGGGGTGGATTGGGGGTGGGGGGTAGTTTTCGAAAAAAATTTGGAATATCGTGTCCTGACCGATAGGGTGTGTCTAGAGTGCATTATTGCGTCGGTAGGGGTAGTTTCACCTAGGGGTAGTTTTTGAATAAAATACGAAAATGCCGAAAATCGATTGGTTGGATCAACAGACAGTACGGGATACATGCAGAGACTCTTTTGGACCGTTGCGGGGGTGGTTTACCTAGGGGTAGTTTTTACAAAAAATATGAAATTGCCGAAAATCGAACGGTTGGATCGAATGGCTGTATGGGATACGTGTAGAGGCTCTTTTGGACAGCTACGGGGGTGGTTTCACCTGTAATCAGATTTCCAAAATTGAACGGTGACCTAGGTAAAAGTCACCACCGAACCCGCGCTTGAGGTAACACCGCCTAAGAGCGGGTAAAGCTAACACGGAGCACGGCCTCGGTTAAAGCCAATCCAAGCCTAGCCACCCAGCAGCTATGAATTAGGTAAAGCTAACACGGAACAAGGTAAAGCCAACCTAGGTAAAGTAACCCCGGAATCAGGCCATACCTAGAGACACCCAGGAGCCGGGCCTTAGTTAAAGCAGTCAGCCTTTAAGTAAAGCTACTCAAGAGCCGGGCGAAGATGATTGCTATATCAATTACAGCCTATCGACTAAGACAAGTACCTCCACCAAGTCCTAGGTAAAGCCATCACGAGGCCGACCCCTCGGTAAAGCCACCCAGGACTTAGGTAGAGCCAGTAAGGAGCAAGGCCACAGGTAAAGCCACCCAGGACTTAGGTAAAGCCAATCCTAAGCTATGCCCTAGGTAAAGTAATCCGGGAACTCGACCTTAGGTAAAGCTACCACGAAGTCGCGGCCTAGGTAAAGCCTCCTCGGAGCAAGACTTTAGGTGAAGCAGTCAGCCTTTAAGTAAAACTACACAAGAGCAGGGCTAGGATGGTTGATATATCAATTACAGCCTCTCGACCAAGACAAATACCTCCACCAAGTCTTGGTGAGCGTTCAGCCCCTACAGAGTATGGGCCTAGGTTAAAACCACCCCGAAGCCGGGCCCTAGCTAGAGACACCCTGGAGAAAGGCCTGAGGCAAATTCACACTAGAGCAAGTGGGGGGTTGATTGCCAAAAATGATCGACCAATCACAACACAGGGGCCCTGTAGGTCCACGCAAACGGTCGCTGTAAGACGGAAAGGCTTATATACAGCGTTAAACCAATATATATGATAGCCCACATAATGTGTTAAACAAATACGCAAGCTTGCATACATACTATGCTAGGCCTACATACATGAATCCCTAAACGCGCCTACTATGTCGGTAAATCGCTGGCCACAGCCTATATGAACTGAGATAGTTTCACCTCATATATCAGGTAGAACCTGGCAATCGTATAATATGGGAAGTACTATAAGGTACATCTACCAATGCATAACCTATCAAGCCCACGTAAAGATTTAATATATCTGATGACGTACGAGCGACATGCGCACCTATAACCAGAGTGGCCTACCCCTAAATAAAATGGCTGATGCGGGGCAAAGGGTTATGATTGCCAAACTCAAAATTTGTCTATGCTACAAAATAATAAACAAAGCAATAAAGCCCTGTCGTTTCAAGGAATACGCTCGACCGTGTGTTAGACTTGCAGCGATAACGCATTATCTAAAAACCGCAACGGCTGCCGGTGACCGCTATAGCAGGCATAAAAACAAGCACGGCTATGTCGTTGTGAATCTAGGCACGTGTTTATGTTTTGATTACTGTATCAAATTACTGTGTACTGTCGACATACCAAGGCCTACATATATATAATCAGAAATCAGTGTAAATAATCAAATAGCCTCAATGGATATATCCTATAGCTGTAAATGTATCTAGATATAAAGGTATATATGGAGAAACACTAATAATGAGGCCTATCACAAAACGTGAATAAATATATGTTATAAAACGGTGCTAAGTCAACATGCAAGCTATCATACATGGGCGTATATACCACGTTAAGCCTACATACATGATAGTACACATAATGTGTTAAACAAACATGCGTGTAAACCTGCATACTATGCCAAGCCTACTTACACGAATCCCTAAATGTGCCTACTATGTCGGTAAACCACTGGCCAAGGCCTATATGATCTGAGCTAGTTTCACCTCGTCTATCAGGTAGAACCTGGCAACTGTATAATACGGGAAGTACTATATGGTATAGCTAACAATGCTAACCTATATGGTATAGCTAACCTATCACGCCCATGACGGTCAACAAATATTACAATATAATTTAAAAAAGCTACGCAACCTATATACATACAATGCTAACCAATATAGGCATATATACTATGTTAAACCAGCATGCAATATACTCTAAATAGCCATATATACGCTGTTAAACAAATATGCGTGTAAACCTACATAAATAATATGCTAGGCCTACATACTGTGATAAACAGATATGCGTGTAAACCTACATAAATACCATGCTAACCAGCATGGATGCTATCCTACATAAGCTTATATACTATGTTAAACCAGCATGCAATATACTCTAAATAGCCATATATACGCTGTTAAACAAATATGCGTGTAAACCCACATAAATACGCCAAGCTAATATCCATGCTATCATAGATAGGCGTATATACTATGTTAGGCCTGCATACTGCGTTAAACAAACATGTGTGTAAGCCTGCATACATATTATGCTAAGCCGACAACGGCCTACAAATTATATCCATTGCATAGTTTAGCTAATGGTTATCACACAGTAGCCTGACTACAACTTGCCCACATAATACCTGATACATAGCTAGACTAATCATTAACACATAGTATCCGAAGCGTAGCCCGACGAAGGGTTAACATATAGTATCCGATAAGTAGCTTGAGAATGCCCCAACACATAATATCCGGTGCATAGCCTCGCTAATGGTTAGCACATAGTAGCCGATGCTGAGCCTGGCTATGGAATATCACATATTATCTGATGTGTAGCCTGACTAATGGTTAACACAGCCAATGCATAGCTAGGCTAATGATTAACATAAAGTATCCAATGCATGGCTTGGGTAATGTATATAGTTAGCCTACATTCTGTGTTATCTGTGTAAACCCACATACTATGCTAAGCTGGTTATCCATAGACACAGATCTATGGTGATGCAAGAGTAACCAGCACCCTGACAACAGATACTTAGCATGATCATAGCCTACATTGCCTGATAACAGATACCTAGCCTGACCATAGCCTACATAGCTAGACAAAAGATACATAACTAGACAATAGATACCTAGCCTGACAACAGACACCAATCCTGGAATCAAATACATAGCCCGACAAACGATGCATAGCCCGACAAGGGCTAGCACATAGTATCCGAACCATAGATTGACTAATGGTTAACACATGGTATCCAAAGCATAGCTAGGCTAGTGAATAACTAGTGGTTAGTTTGACTATGGTTAACACACACACAGTATCCGATGCGTAGCTTAGCTAATGGATAACACATAGTAACCTATGCTTAGCCTGACTAGGGCTAAAACATATCCTATAAATGGCTCGACTAAGGCCAACACACAGTATCCGATGCACAACTTAGGATCGAATATGATGTCATCCAGGGTGAACTTTATTAACGAATATTTTGAACAATTACTCCAGATTCAGATATAGCCGGTAGCGTCTGTCTACGTGTTTCCTACATATGGGGCACATCTGCACCTTTTCAGCACACTCGTTGCAATAAACGTGACCGCAGGGTATGATGACAGTGCATGGTGGTTTTCCCAAGCATACAACGCAGTCCGCTATACGATAGCCGCCTCCTTCAATCTGCTCTCCCGAACTTCTCTGTTTCAACACACGTACAAAGCGGATAATTTATATTATTGTACACGAATAGTATAAATATAGGTATCGCTACAAAATGTAACACTTACGACCGTGTATGGAGGGTCTCGCTCGACCATTACTGCCTTCGCTTCAGCGACAGCCACTCTTCTTCTGCCTTCTTCAACTAGCTTGTCCAGCTCGCCAATCATAATCCTCCATACGCCGACTGCGTAGAAGCTATCCTCACACGCGTCTTTACGCAACGCCGCCTCTAGGTCCGATACAAGCCGTCTTAGCATATGTAGTGCATCAGTCGTTACGCTACGTGCTGCAGCTGCACGTGCATACTCCACAACAGTCTAGAAAAGGAATAAATAGAAATTAAAAAAAATCTTGTATAAGCCTATACTACTACTATCACCGTTCAATAAAACTTACCGCATATTGAGGAGGATATCGTATCCTGCGTCCTAAACAAAGTAAACAGTCAATACGGGCGTGCTCGACCCCTCGTATGTGCTTCAGTTCCTCCTCTAATACGCTTGAATGGAAAATTCGATTTCCGACCCTGATGATAGCGTGATTTATTGGTCCAGCCTATGAAATACAATTTATTAGTAATGAAAAATACAAATATAACGTTAATAACGCACTAGGAATACAATAATCACCAGTGTTGGATGGTTGGTAGACTCGGGTCCTTTGGCTGGAGTGTTTGTCCCCTGAAAGAAACATATCATTATTAGATATGAAAATGAGCCTCTGATAATAGTCTAAATTGTATATAATTACCTGTGATGTGGTACCAGAGGTACTCGGCTCGGCCTCCATCGAATGGCGGCTATAGTACGATGTCCCTGGGCTACGTCTGCTATCGTCCCAAATACCCGTTTCATCATGGCCAGAATCGTCGATGTTTGTTGGCTGGAAAACCAATGGAAAAATTGGAATAACGAAAAATAGAAAGTATTTAGAAGAAATAACACACTAATTCATACTCACCTCTGACTGAATACTTTTATCGGTCATCGTTAATCTTAACACACTTAATTGCAAAAACGCCGAAGACTGGTGCTCTCTGTATGAAATTCCCGGCATATATACCTACTTCACCCCTCCCCGCGTAATTGCTCATCACAAGCCGAAAAAAGGTATATAATTACCTCTATGATCGACGGTAATAGAGTAACGTTTCATTGCAGCGTAGATCATACTCACAGAGCTCGACAATGCTTCTTTAAAACCTATACATTAATACTGTTATGACCGCGATATCAACATAACCGCAGCAAATGACGTCAAACAAAATGTCGGTCAAGATGGCGTCCGGACGGTCATCTGTATAGGTTTAACTGTTGCTTGCCATAACACTAGTCCATCTGCAGGAGAAATCGGCCTATTGCTGAGCATAAATCTGAACGAGTTCAACATGTCTCTGATCAACCCTGACGTAATCATCCCCTAACCAAGAGAACAATATAAGTACGGACAGCACAGACTCAAGTCCTCAGACAACACCATGGTAGGTGTCTACTACTGGACAGACACTCTCACAATCGAGAAGAAAGCCTTCCCCAAACTATCACCGTATCGTCGTAGATTAAGATCGTTTCGTACTTGGAAAGGAGTGTCAAACGATACTGTCAACCCCGAGCGTCTCAGCGAAGCGGGATTCTTTTACACCGGCCCAAAAGATCAAACATTGTGCTTTACATGCGCCGGAGGCCTTAAAGATTGGTCAGCGAATGATGATCCGTTACAGGAACATGCAAAGTGGTTTCCTAAATGTAAATACATAGTGGGTATATGTGCTAAACAGGCACAGATGGGGGAAGACATCTGTACAACAGACGATGAAGACTACTCGGACGATGACGGTGTAAACAATCGGGATGGTCTTACGCTGTGCAAGATTTGCTGCATCGATGAAATACAGGTTGCCCTTCTACCCTGCGGACATGTGTTTGCCTGTCTGGGGTGTGCGTTGAACCTTCAAGAGTGTAGCATATGCAGAGTGCGGACATCCGCTACGATAAGAGTATATCTATCGTAGCTAAGACCAATGTAAATAATACTACTATGTGATCAATAAAATGATTTTGTTTACATGTGTTTGTACTTATTGAAACTCCTAAAACAAACTATATAGGTAGAGGTCAACATAGGATAAGGTAATAAGTACTAGTGTCTTGATAATAATATGATTTGAACAATAACCAAATTAAACATTCAGTGTTAAATCTAGTTACAGCTGCATTATACACATTACAATCTGCTTGACAGGTCGCAACCCGCACGAGACACATTACTAGATATCTAGTAAACTCAGCCTCTAGACAAGTTTAACACTAGCTTAGACATATCTCTGTAAAACTTCCAATCATCCGGCGTAATTTAGGCTAAATATAACTTCGCAAAAACATGTAAACTCATGCTAAATCTAACAGAAATGTAAACTGTCGTTAAAGTGCGTTAAAATCTGATTAGGGCAAAACACGGGCCCTTCTCCAAGCTAGCTTTACCTACGACCTGACCTCGGGGTGGTTTTACCTAAGGCCTACCTCAAAGGTAGCTTTACCTAGGGCCTACCTGAAAGGTAGCTTTACCTTAGTTAGTATGCTGTAAATGATACAACATACCTAGACAGGCCTTGACGGTTTCTGCATAGCTATTTTGGTATGCGTTGGTAGCTATGTCTAAGGCCTAAGGCTTTTGCCGGTGCCTTCACTAACCATAACCCATTTGAACCAGGTGTCAGTTTGCTGGTTGATTAGCGTAAGTTTTTCAACGTTGGTTAGCTGAAACGTTGATCTGGCCGTAGCCTATTTGAGCTTGGTGTAAATGTTGGGCGGTTAAACTTAGCGTAAGACAGTAGTTTAGTTGAAACGCTGGCTATTTGATCTAGCCTACACTGGCCATCACGGTATCAACATAGCCGCCATACTCTGTAGGGGCTGAACGCTCACCAAGACTTGGTGGAGGTATTTGTCTTGGTCGAGAGGCTGTAATTGATATATCAACCATCCTAGCCCTGCTCTTGTGTAGTTTTACTTAAAGGCTGACTGCTTCACCTAAAGTCTTGCTCCGAGGAGGCTTTACCTAGGCCGCGACTTCGTGGTAGCTTTACCTAAGGTCGAGTTCCCGGATTACTTTACCTAGGGCATAGCTTAGGATTGGCTTTACCTAAGTCCTGGGTGGCTTTACCTGTGGCCTTGCTCCTTACTGGCTCTACCTAAGTCCTGGGTGGCTTTACCGAGGGGTCGGCCTCGTGATGGCTTTACCTAGGACTTGGTGGAGGTACTTGTCTTAGTCGATAGGCTGTAATTGATATAGCAATCATCTTCGCCCGGCTCTTGAGTAGCTTTACTTAAAGGCTGACTGCTTTAACTAAGGCCCGGCTCCTGGGTGTCTCTAGGTATGGCCTGATTCCGGGGTTACTTTACCTAGGTTGGCTTTACCTTGTTCCGTGTTAGCTTTACCTAATTCATAGCTGCTGGGTGGCTAGGCTTGGATTGGCTTTAACCGAGGCCGTGCTCCGTGTTAGCTTTACCCGCTCTTAGGCGGTGTTACCTCAAGCGCGGGTTCGGTGGTGACTTTTACCTAGGTCACCGTTCAATTTTGGAAATCTGATTACAGGTGAAACCACCCCCGTAGCTGTCCAAAAGAGCCTCTACACGTATCCCATACAGCCATTCGATCCAACCGTTCGATTTTCGGCAATTTCATATTTTTTGTAAAAACTACCCCTAGGTAAACCACCCCTGCAACGGTCCAAAAGAGCCTCTGCACGTATCCCGTACTGTCTGTTGATCCAACCAATCGATTTTCGTCATTTTCGTATTTTATTCAAAAACTACCCCTAGGTGAAACTACCCCTACCGACGCAATAATGCACTCTAGACACACCCTATCGGTCAGGACACGATATTCCAAAATTTTTTCGAAAACTACCCCCCACCCCCAATCCACCCCCGGAGCTACCCCCGGAGACGGTCCTGAACGTAGCTGAGATGTCCCCTGCACCTTGGGGTTGGTTAGGTTAGATCCGTTTTGCCTAGCATAGGTTAGCTAGTTGGAATTAGTTTTTTCCATTTACCACCCCTCTGGACGTGTTCAAAAACACCCTTACGGGTTGGGTGAGGGTCGGCGTCAAGCCTCTGCATCATCCAAAACTACCCCTATAGTCCTAGGTTACGTAGCGGCCGAGTTAGGTTGAAATAAATTTTTTTTCGAAAAACTACCCCCTACCCCTCTAGACGCGGTCGAAACCACCCCCGGTTATGGGATTAGGTGCGCAATGACCTCCTGCATCATCCAATACAACCCCTATAGTCCTAGGTTACGTAGCGGCCGAGTTAGGTTGAAATAAAAATTTTTTCGAAAAACTACCCCCTACCCCTCTAGACGTGGTCGAAACCACCCCTATGGCAGGGATCAGGTAGGCGACAACCCCATACGTCAACCGAAACTACCCCTATAGTCCTAGGTTACGTAGCGGTCGAGTTAGGGGTGGCTGTGCTGAACTGACTTCACTTCTACTCATAATATTTTTAATAAACAACAAAAAATGTACTTTACAAAAATAATCACAATAATACAATATGGACTTCATTTTGAATTTAGAAATGGCTGAGTTAAAACAAGAAAATAACGAATCACCTTTTAAATTTTGTGAGAGAATTCAAAAACTATTAAATTTACAGATTTCTTTTTTATTAATAAAGAGCCTCAAAGACAATTGGCCAAAGATGTTTTGATAGAATATGTACAGAAATTAGGGTTAAGAGTTCTCCTTAGAAGTTTACATGAACCCGTAGGATCGCTAATGCGCACCAAAAATCCAGATTCTCTTAGCGAAGCACTTAACATGCTTACTAATGACTTTCAATTTTAAAATAACAAATTATTTCAAAATATTAAACAGAACGTTCCACCTAGGGCCCCACAATACCCGCCTAGTCGCAAACCCCTTCCTAACAAACAAACCTGCCAAAATTATAGGCCCAACTACCAAAATAATCCTAACCAATTTACTAAACCTAAGTCATACGTACAGCAAAATCAACAACCGAGACAGTCTAACAATTACACGCTATTAAAAGTTCATCAAAAATTTGAACCAGAACCAATGAGCATTTCCACACGTCAAACAGGGAACACAATTAGACAAAATAGACTTTATCAGATGACAGGGAAACCAATAGAAGAAGAAAATTACGATCAAACTATGAATCGATTGACTGAACAGATGACTAACTCTTATCTGACCGAACAAACAGATTATGAGCCGCAAGAGGACCCTGACAGCTACATAGACTTTGATGATTCAACGCAAGAGGAAAACGCATGTGGATTCACTCAAGAAGACAATCATACCCAAAATCAATTTTTAGGACTAACCACAATAAAAAGACATTTTCCATAATGCATATCGAAGACGACACAAACGAACTACCGTACATCCACTATCCCAAGACCAACCTAAAGATGCTGATTGACACTGGAAGCACGAAGTCATTTATTAAAAAATCAATAGCTTTCCAATTTTTCAAAAACACCCTAAAACAAGAACCATTTGAAGTGAGTACAGCTCATGGAGTATCAAAAGAAAAATACAGTTGTACGCTACCACTTTTGGGAAAACAAACAACCAAATTCTATTTATTTGATTTCCATGCAGATTTTGACTTCTCCTTGGATTAGATAACATAAAAGAATTAAAAATTAATTTAAATTTTGTGAATGATAAATTAATATTTCGCAATAAGCAAATCCCGATTACATATTTTAACACAGAAGAACAAAATAATAATAATAACAATAATAATAATAATAATAATAAAGGCGAATGTCAGGAACAGGACGCAAAAAAGGGAACAAGTTATGTTATACAAGCCCGCACTAGCCGAACGATTAAATTTAGAATAAAAAATATTCAAGATGGAGAAGGCCTCTTACCATACAAACACTTAAATGGATTAGAAATTCCGCAGTGTATAGTCTCAGTACACAAGGGAGAAGCCTACTGCCCTATAATAAACAACACTGAAGTAAATGTAGAATTAACAGTAAATGAACCATTAGAATTAAAATCTTTAGAAGAATACAATATCCTTGAACCTGATACAATGCAAACGAACGCTAATTTCAATTTATTAGATTATAAACAAAAAAAATCGAGAAGGAAAAATTTAGATTTATCCAAATTTAGAATGGAACATATGAATTTAGAAGAAACATCCGCTATAAAAAGTTTAGTAGAAGATTATGCAGATTTATTCCATATTGAGGGAAACGATTTAACTTTTACCAACCAAATAAAACATGTTATTAGGACTACTGATGAAATTCCCGTATACTCTAGAAATTATAGGTATCCAGAGATTCACAAGAACGAAATTAATAAACAAACTGAAGACATGCTTAAACAAAAAATTATTAGACCCTCGAGTTCTCCATGGAACTCTCCTGTCTGGATTGTACCCAAAAAACAAGACGCTTCTGGCAAAAGAAATTTTCGATTAGTAATAGAATTTATAGGATTAAACAAAAAAACAATGGACGATAAATTTCCCTTGCCGAACATTACAGATATATTAGACAAATTAGGACGGTCTCAGTATTTTACAACTTTAGATTTAGCCTCAGGATATCACCAAGTAGAAATGGATAAAAATAGCATAGAAAAAACAGCGTTTTCAACAGAAATGGGACACTACGAATTTTTAAGAATGCCCTTTGGACTAAAGAATAGCCCCCCTACATTTCAAAGAATTATGAATAATATTCTGAGAGGCATCCAAAATGAAACAGGTTTAGTTTATTTAGACGACATTATAATTTATTCCACTAGCTTCCAAGAACATATACAAAGACTTAAAGAAGTATTCGACAGATTACGCAAAGCCAACTTTAAAGTACAGCTGGATAAACAGAATTTTTAAGAAAAGAAGTAGCATATCTAGGACATGTTGTTACACCGGAGGGCGTAAAACCCAACCCAACAAAGATTTTGGCAATCAAGGACTATCCATTACCTAAAACCACCAAACAAATTAAAGGATTTTTAGGACTATTAGGCTATTATCGAAAATTTATTAAAAACCTCGCCAAAATAACAAAACCGTTTACTAACTGTTTAACGAAAAATGCAAAAATAAACATAGAAAATCCAGACTTTATAGAATGTTTTGAAACACGTAAAAATATATTGACTAATGAGCCCCTTCTACAATACCTAGATTTTGAAAAGGAGTTTACTCTAACGACAGACGCTAGTAATTATGCACTAGGAGCAATTTTAAGCTAGGACAAGACCTTCCTATAGCGTATGCCAGCAGAACTTTAAACGACAGCGAAACTAATTACTCCGCGATTGAAAAGGAATTATTAGCAATCGTATGGGCCACAAAACATTTCAGGGCTTATTTATTTGGGAGAAAATTTAAAATTTATACAGACCATAAACCTTTACAATGGTTATTTTCAGTTAAAGAACCAAATTCCAAACTTTTAAGATGGAGATTAAAATTAGAAGAATATGATTATAACATAAGATACAAAAAAGGCAAACTAAACCAAAATGCAGACGCATTGTCTAGAATACAATTAAAAGTCACTGATAAAAGGTCAACGAACACCCAACACACTGTAGAACCAGACCTTGAGTTATCTCCAGCTGGGTTACTGCAACGTTACTACCTGGAACTGAACGATTGGGATAACGAATCTATGGTCGTACAACTCGACGCAACAGATAACGCCAACTTAGAGGTTAATGAAGAAAGCGACAGTCAAACTATTCACTCCAATTTTGAAGGAAACACCCAAATTGAAATACCAATTTCCGACGAGCCTGTAAACTTTGGAAAAAATCAAATATTGTTATCATTAGTAAAATATGAGCCGAAGAAAGTAAAAATTATAAAGCTATTTGGAACTTCAAAAATTCGTTTAATAGTCGAAATATCGGAAAATAATTTTAAAGAAGACATAGTTAATTTTGTAAAATCAAATTTGGTACCCAAAATAAAATATAATCTATATTTTGAAGACGATTTTTATGAGAAATTTGCATCATGCATAGCCAAAAATTTCAAACAAACTGAACTAAATTTAGCTAAGTGTAATAACAAACCCTTAGACCTAACTTCGGAAGAAGATACCTTAGAAACGATAAGTAATTATCATGTTAGCAAAACCAATCACCACGGGATACAGGTAACATACGAACAAATTAAGCGAAGATATTATTAGCCTAATTTAAAATCACTAATTCAAAATTTCATAAATCAGTGTGACATATGTCAAAGAACCAAATACGACAGAATTCCCTTACAGCTAGAAATTAACTTGACACCAACAGCTGCAAGACCATTTCAGATAATTCACGTTGACACAGTCTCCTTGGAGAAGAATTCATTTATCAGCATAGTCGACGCGTTCTCATGATATGTTCAAGCTTATCGCTTGGGAAGCTCTCAAGCTACAGAGATTGCAGACAAGCTATTAGATTACTTCACGCATTTCTGCTTACCAACAGTTATTATCTCAGACAATGGAACGGAGTTTAATAACAGAATTGTAAAGGAGATATTAGACTTGCATAAAATCAAAATTCACTTTATCAGCACACAAAACCCCCAATCAAACGGATTATGTGAAAGATTTCATTCCACTTTAATAGAACGCATAAGGCTGTTACATAATCAAATCGAATTTAAAAAAGACAGTATAATTAAGAAAGTTAAATATGCTATAATAGCTTATAACAATAGCATACATTCAGTCACAAAATTAACGCCGTGCGAAGTCTTATTTGGACACATAAATTCAAACACTTTATTAGATATAGATTTAGAAAAACAAATTGTAAATGACTACGTTTTAAACCAAAAAGAAAAAACAAAAATACTTTACGAAAACATTAGGGATATCAATCAAAGAATTAAAGAAAAAAATTTAGAAAAAAGAAACGTAAACAAGGAACCACTTATAGAAATACCACCGGAAGTCTATATAAAAACAGTTCAAAAGCAAAGCAAAACGAAAAACAGATATAGCAAGGAAGAGATATCTTCAATAAACAAGGAAAGAAAAACTGGTAAAATAAAGCCTAGACATCATAACACAAAAGACAAAATACATTTGTCGAAAATTAAAAGGCATAAGAAGATAAAAATGTAATTAATGCTCAAAATAATTTTCCAGGTCTCTCCTGTTCGTCATTGGCACAGCCACCGACCCAGCAGAGATGAGAGAAATCAATAACAACCTCGGAATAATCCCAATAGACCTTGGGCCGGCCAAATTAGAATCTTCCTACCATACCTTTGTCCACTATTTTAATATAAGAAACTTAGTTGCTCATTTAAAAAACATTGATGCTTATTATTATGATGTATTTCAAAATTTTGAAACTAGTTGCTACAATTGTAACGGTAGCTTATTAAATAATGAATATGTAAGTGATAACAGTAATAGAATAAGAGATATTGTTAATTATTTTAAATATGTTAACCACAGTAAAAATGTAATAGAAGAAAAATTAGAAATTATACTTTTAAGAGAGAATAGTAACAAAAGAACAAAAAGAGGTCTTATAGATGGACTAGGATCCGTTATCAAATTTAACAGGCAATTTAGATGCATATGATGGCAAAAAATATGACAAAATAATTAAAGATATTGAGAATGAGCAAATTAAAATTAATTATCAAATTGAATCTCAATACTCCTTTAGTAATAATATTATGAAAGAATTACATAAAACTTTTATTGTAATTAATGAAAATTTTTTAGAATTAAAAAATAAGTTAAGTATTGTGAATTGTAATGTAAATGACTTTGTTGAACTAGAAAAATTTAGAAGTATTCTAAACCAATTGAACATTTTATATGTTATAATGTTACAGGTAATCACAGATTTAGAAAATTCTCTTACATCTTGTAAACTAGGTGTTTTACACCCTAGTGTTATCTCAACCCAAGAATTTTATGAAGAATTAAACAAAATTTATAAATATTATAATGAGAGGTTACCTTTAGAACCTAAAATGGAAAATATGTGGGATTAGAGAACATGATTAAAGTTAATTGTAAACTAGATTCTGAAAGGACTGTATACTTTATAAATTTACCCATTGTAGAAAAAATTCAATTTAAATTGTATAAATTACATTCTATACCCACAAAATATGAAACAGATTATGTAACAATTATACCAAAAGTAAGGTACATATTAGTGTCTAACTCTGTAATATTAGGTTTAGACAATGAATGTAACTGTAAAACCGATACCATATACTTTTGCTCATTCGACATTCTAACACACCATAAATTAGACTGTGAAGTGTCCATCATCAGTAACAACGATGCCAGCAACTGTGTATATACTGCATTGGAAGTTACAGACAACTTAATTAACTGGATCCCAGAAATCAACCTTTACCTGGCGACCTTCCTCAACAAGCAGACTCTGGAAATTACCAATCGCAAGGCAACTACCACCGTCACCCTTCAAGGCATATATTTGATAAAAACTAATAATGACTCAGTCTTTTTCAACAACATGAAACTGAGCCATACATCAACAACTTCGGGAGGCCATCCTATTTTCATGGACACGTCCAAACTACAATTTTCAATGAGTAAAATGCCAGAATTCTCAGTAAACGTTAAACGCCTAGAGTTGGACAAAATAAACACGGAAACCATCTCAAGAATTGACCCAACTATGGAAATAACCCACCACATCAGTATCTGGACTATTGCCCTTTACGGAGGCGTATTCAGCAGCCTTATATACTTCGCCCTCATCAAGAAGAAGAAGAGAACTTCAACCGATGCCGAAACTTTGCCAACCCCCGAAGTTTTCTTTAGGGATGGAGGAGTTATATGAACAATTTATGTGAACATTTCATAATTAAATGCGTGCTAGGAAAATTCCCGCTTACGCAGCTTTTGTATTATATAGGTGGTGAGAACAGAGCCACGGCAGTGTGTAAGTCGCCTCTGTATCGCACAGACGTTTTCCGCTCCAACTGTATGTACATCAGTTGCATTTGAATTGTTTTATTAAGTATAATTTATGTAACAGTTTTTAAATTAATTGTTTATTAAATTCAACAAAGGTTTGTAAAAATAAAATCATTTTTTAAAAACCTTTCGTGCTTACTATAACACGTAACTTATATATATATATATATATATATATATATATATATGTGTGTGTGTGTGTGTGTGAGTGTGTTTATTTATTTATACACACACACACAGAGTGGGAGAGCACATTATTAAACATTATTCATTATTAATTAACCTAATATTAGCGACGTTCTATATCTGTTTCAAAACTAAAATTCTTTGATCCTAGTTCAGGTTCTCCATGTTTTGTTATAAGAATAATACACTTTACCGACTGATATTTATGCAAATGACATATTATTAATGGCCATTTTTGGATGTTATGCAGAACAAAAATAGAGTTGAGTGTGAAAAAAGAAAGTGACATAAACAATGCTTAGTTTTACTTTGAGATGACAAAAGCGTAATAATTAGTAATTGATTCTCTATTTCTAATGAAATAACATTTTTTTAATATAAGATTCAATTACTATTGAATTAGTAATTATATTGTTCTAGTAAAGCTATCTGAAGGATTGCTTTATTAAGCGTAAGAATTTGATATTGGAGCATCTAGGGAAACTATGGTATCTAGTATAAATACAGGAAGCATCGTATACCTGGTTCTAGTTTCTAGCAACATCAAAATTAATGATATCAAACTATCATGAAATTAGTTTTTAAAGTTTTACCTGAAACAATTTGTTGCTGTAATACTAGCACTGGATCGATAACAAGTAGATGAAAGCGTAAACCTCAAAGCAGCGCTCTAAGAGTGCCCTTAGGGAGGTCTAGTATCACTCGGTAGACACTTACTTACACCACAATTGTTATCTTGTCTCTAACCAATGAACAAACCTCTAAATGCATTTCAGGAAACGCCTACATAAAGTGTAATGGAAATGAAAGCTTTGTTAATGAAACTAGTATCGTTTAAGAATGTAAATTAAAAACTTTCTCTTTAAGGTTCTTATAAATAAAGTCGGTATAGCTTTTATATCCGTACAATAGTTTTCTTATGAAGGTCGTACAAGAATAGAGTTTAATATTTAAAAACAGTAAGACATCAACAATATATTATACTACTGATATAAAATATTTAAATAAACAGTAATAAATCAACAATGTCAGCCGGTAGATAAATTCAATCCAATATCCTGTAACAATATATCTATAGTAACAAAAAAACGAAATAATAACTGATCATTTCAATGAACACGGCGGGTTTTTATTGCCTTTATGGCCTTATTTTATATGACACCTACATTATTTTACTTTGTAGGGCTTCATTTACATACCTCTGGGATTAGGTAAAGTTTGTGAAATGAATAACTCCTGCATTGTAAAACATAGGAATCTAAATTGATTTTAATGTCACTGATCTCAAACTCAAAGAAAGGGATGAAGGGAGAGATAAAGAGAAAACGGAACAGAGACCATTAGACAGAAAGAGAGAGAGAGAGAGAAACACACAGATAGACAGATAGACAGTCAGACAGACAAACAGACAGAACAACAGTAGCGACATTAGGGCGATAATTTTATTTTAAATTATTAATTTTTTTCTTTCAACTAGAAAACGTCTTTCATATCTACTCCGTTCCCCATTGTCTTTTTGAGACCTCTCCCGATTGTCAGATCTTACAGAAGCTGGCAACGATGTTTAAGTCATGGATTGGTTTCTTTTTGCGATATATACTTTTTACAAATTCTGTTTGGTCATAGTTTTTTTGGAAGTTATTCAAGAATCACAAAAACTTAGTCTCCTGGGGTTTATTTTCTAAATAGTATTTAAACTCGTAATAAATTGTATTATGATGAACTAATTTCTACTAGACTCGTATTTATGTTTTAGGCGCGAAAACAAGATGTAAGATTTATGGCCACTCTGTCTATACCAGTTATTCATCTGGACTACGTCATGAATCATGAGTAAATACTAATTTATAAGTAATTCTTACAAAAAAAAAAAATAAAAATCTATAAAAAACGAATTATACACAAAATTGTACAATATACATTATTTTAAGAAAATGTCTTTAACCAAATATTAAACAAATTAATTTTAATCAATATAAATTGCAATATTTTTGCAGTTCTGAAAAATATAGTAATAACGAAATATACTGTATCAATTACAGAACTGTTATTTGTTCTTACTTATGTAAATTTGATCTTATTTGTGAAGGTAATTTTATACTTACATTGGATGTTAAATTGTACAAAGGTAAGTTATTAGGGGATGTTAAACCTGGAAAGATTGTTTTCTACTTATGTCATTTAAGAAGGTTTATCTTAATTTCAGCAGTCACTTATAATTATTATATATGTACTTCCAAGGAAGTATATAATTCAATTATAATTCTTGTATTTGTATTTTGACTTAGTTCTTTATTAATATACAAAAATACATATTGCGATATATGTATATATATATATATATATATATATATATATATATATACATAAATATATATGTTTATAATGATTGTGTTTGTAGCTTAGAGGGTTATATTGTTTTTAAGAATAGTCGTTGTTTGTATGATATTTGGTAATGAATGGTAATTTTGTATTATCATGGACCTTGAGTCAATACGCGATCCGTAGGTTGTATAGTTTTTCCTTTAGTAAATCATTTGCTATCGAGCTATGGAGACGACCACTACATATTGCTATACTCTATTCGGTTACGCGCCTGCAAATGTAACTACGATTCTTAGCATAGTGAATTACCTTCTTCTTTGATACGTTTCTGATTCAGTTTGACCATTTTCTGTGTTGTATTATTACTATTTCTTCATAAATGCTACCTAATATTCACATTTATTTCAATTCTCGTGAATTATGCTCCTTCATGAATCCAGTGTAACCCTTGTCTCCTGTCGACCAGTCATCAGGAAAATATTACTTAACGGATTAGCCACTTTATGGAAAATCATTTGAAATAACGAGTTAAACTTGGACCTCTTTCAAAAGACATTGTTTTATTCATTGACAAACTTTGATTTGAGGAATTACATTATGGAACCAAATAATTCAATACCTAGACATTGCTTACCTTGTGGAAAACACAAAAATAACTTACGTCCGTTGTACTTTTTGCAAAATATTTTTTTGTAAATCGCACAGTCAACGACAAATTCGATGTTTCAATTGTTACGAAAACCGATACTAAATAGTCTAAAATACATAATAGGTTATAAGTGATAATGTTTTAGGTCTAGACTACATAATTTTTAAGTAATGTAACCACATGAATTTTTCAAATTATAGGGCAGAGGAATGTCATATTAGTCTGTATTTTTTAATAAAACTTGTACATTTTTACTCATACCTTAGTATTATAAAATCATGGAATCTTGTTTAAAACTGAACTTTAATATCAATTTCTTTATTGTTACCAATAAATATTAAGGGCTAATTATATTCCATTACTATATTATTATAATCATATTATTGTGGATTTGTAACTCAATTAATATTTTTTTTTTTTTTTTTTTTATTACTAAAACTCAGAGGGACCTTATCGGTGTAGAGCACTTAGCTGCAGCCTTTGTACTCTCTTCCCATCCCTACCACAGGACTAGCTTAGTGGATACCTACCTCTTTGCAGAAATTAAGTACCCACCTGATGCTGAAACTTCTGATATCCTCTGGTGTACATACCTGCCAGCCAAACCACTTTCTCCTAGCAGCTCCCAAAGCAGGACACTCACAGAGTACGTGGATTGGGCTTTCCTCTTGGTCCTCGTCACATCTCTTGCACACAGGAGACCTAGATTTTCCAATTTTGTATTGGAACCCCCTCAGATTCCCATGGCCTATAACCAGCTCTACAGTAGCTCTGATTTGATGTCTACTTAAGGAGAGTAGTTCTTTGCCCCACAAATCTCCTGAGTAACCCAACAGTTCCTTGGATTTGTTACACCCCAAGGTTACATTCCATTCTTCCAAGGCAAGGATCGCATAACACCTTCCGATCGGGGGTGTATGTGCCTATCCAGACCACCAACCTGGTTGAGGGGGGCTTCTTGGTTGCTGCCGGCAGATAACAACCCTTCAAGTGCTAGGACTGGCCCTTTTTTTTGAGCCGCCTTCAATCACACAATTGCCTGGACTTTCCGTTTATAGAAAGCCACATATGTACAGCTCCGCTCCACCCGTCCCCCACGCCTGGATTAAGCCTCTCCACCACGTCAAGGTCATGCAGCCCATAGGAGAGGAACTCTATTACTATATTTATATTATCAATATAATCGTACTCCATCTATACCATTAACTATTATTACTGTTAACTAAATATTGTTTTTAATTATAAATGTGATATAATAAAATGTTATTCTTGATAAAAATAACTACTGAGAATTAAAACGATAATCACACAAAACAGACTAAAATATACGTTTGTAGAAAGAATTTATAGACATTCGTACCGCTACACGCCCGTCTACATTATATCTGAATACGCGCCTGCTCAAAGGTTAAACTTATTGCCCGTTGAGTATTCTTTAAGTTTGGATAACATTGAATTCAGGCTTTGTTATTGAACCAGTATCTTATTTACACAAACAAAATTAGGCTTCACTATATACGAGTTGCCTTATTATAGTAAATAAAATATGATTCAAAGTATGAATTCCCTAACGCACCATGTCTTAGAATTGGATTTGTTGGTCAACTTTCTTCAAGAGAAAATAAATCAGAAAAATTATAAAATGTTTTTGTCAAAAGAAATATAAACCTGTTTTTTTGGCGAAATAAGCGAAATCTTTGTAGCAGGAACTTTTTAAAAAGGTATCTCATAAAGCTGACGAGAGAAGGAATTTAAGTGAAGCAAGTTACGTAATATTAAATTTATATAGACTCAAAACTGCAAAAAGAAGACTCTAAATTGTCTCTATATTTCCAGACAAAGATTAAATACCTCTGAAATATATCTACAACTATTCTGAATAGCATATGTGTTGAACATATTGATTGTGAAGTTTCTTTTGGTTTAGGTTTAATTGTAACTTACATCTCCTTAATAGGTTTTAAATTTCTAGAGAAGTATAACATTAAAAGAGAACTCAAATAAAATGATTTTAACGGCTTTTTTCAAAACGGGATGAGTAAGTTACAGTTTCATATCGCACTTCTGAAACAGTTAAATAAATGCAGATTCCTATTATAGAAGAGGTGATTCGATTAATATTTTATTCCGTATTCTGTAAATAGACATTATTAATTCTTTACTTTTGGTTTTAAATAGAACATTATCTTTGTTTCAAAAACAGAAAATGATAACCAGGCTTCTGGACACTCACTCTTACATATGTTTATTCTATGTGATGATGGACTGAAAGAGGTTAATAGTTTTAGAGAACTAACAAAACTTATTTCTGGTTTTAGTAAACCCTATGCCTTACCAATTTATAATTATATTATTAAAATTGCTGTAAGGGTCTATATTATTAGCTATTAAAGATTGGTACTGGGCCAGTTAAGACCTACTGCAATGAAAAGCGATAAATGTGATCATTGTAACTAAAGAATGTTAACATAATCTCTATTTAGAGATTATGATTTGGGAAACATCAAACAGCGGGGCTGAGTACTTTATCCAATATCACAAACATATATTTAATTATTCACAACAACCTCTCTCGCCCCCCTCCCCTATTCTACACCACTCTGTGAAACCTTTCGATGTGCTTTTATTTATTTATTTCTTGTTTGATTTGCCTAATCTGCTTAGCATTCTATTTCCCATCATGCCATGACCCTCCCCCCTGCATAATCCGCATTAACGTAATCTATTCAATTGTGTATTTTTAACATATAAACTCTTTGATCGATACCACTTCTCATTCCTCTGTCAAATATTTAGTTACTTTTTTCCTTAAAAATGAAAATTGATGGTTCTTTAATGGTTCCTTTCTTTAATAAACAAATTTTAGTCAACGTTTCAACATATTGGTCAGTTCGATATCAAAATTTTCCATATATCTATGAGTTAGTTTTTCGTGTATCACACATTATTATTTAGGGAACTAAATTACATGTTTTGTCTACTACCAACCTACAACTACAATGTAATATGGTACTAAAAAGTACTATATTAATAATTTTAATTACTTATTAGGTTTTTTAATACAAAATATTTTATGTGAAATAAATTACCATGATATAATAATAAAGACTGATTTTACAGACAGTTTTGTAAACTGTCATGCGTTGTACAAGGCCTTGTGTATGTTGTAACCAATTTTATTAATTTCAACGGTTGTAACAAATCTCCGTATATATATATATATATATATATATATATATATATATATATATATATATATATATATATATATAAAGAACTAAGTCAAAATACAAATACAAGAATTATAACTGAATTTACAATTCAAAGCTTTTCGTTGGCTAACAGTACCAATATCATCTGGAATATTCCTATGGCGTTTGAATTCAGTGATTAAGTAACGCATTTGGCTCATACATACATACATACAAACAATCATTTTAAATTTATATGTATATATATATATATATATATATATATATATATATATAAGTTGTATATATAATTTAACTAAATAAGTAACGGTAGTATGGATACACAATTTATCATTTGACTTGAGGAACGTTGTACAATGAATCACCCTAAGCCTCTGGGTGAAGCCCTGTGAATGGATCTCCACCAAACGTCACTAGAACCATCCTGGAAATATGTTTAACAATTCCTATGAATCTCACAATTGTCTGTGCAACAGTATAAAGGTCCATAAGATACATATATCGTTTTGTGAACCAATAAAACCCTCTGGGACGGAATCCTTTGGATGGATCTGCACCAAAAGTTACACGAACCATTCTGGGATTATGTTAAACAATCTTGTTACAACAATGTTACGTGTCCACGTCTTTCTACTCCCAGCAAGTAGTAGTAATGCTTCCGTTAGAATATTATTACTATACTATTAGTAGTGCAGTAGTTACTCACTACTATTGTTGTTTGCTTACAAATTTAACTAAATGTTTACAGCTACGTTTCCTATATTGTCCAATGATACGAGTAACAGGCCTGTTACTGTTCTGCTTAGTAGAACTGTCTGTACCTATAACCACTCGGAAACCATATTTAAATTTTATATTTGATGAAGAATAACCGTAAATAATTTTCTGTCATACTGAGCTCATTTCTAGAAATTAACATATTATTAAAAAATTAATACATTCTTTCATTTTATATTTTTGGATTAGGACTATTATAGAAGTTTATATATTTCAACAGGTCTCCATGTTAAACATTTATTAAATTATTGTTTTTAGGAAATCATAGATCTTAAACCTCTATTTGTCACACATTTTTCTTTTACCAGAACAAAAAGACGTAATTTAAATTGTAAGTTACAATAGCGCTAACATAATATATTTAGAGTATGATGTAAAGATATGAAGCTTTTCTGAAAATGTTTAGGTCTGTAAATAAATATGATCGTCCTAATACGATATACATAGGCCTTATTTTAATAAAATAAATTAAAAGCATCTTGATTATGAAAAAGTATATTTGAATTAAATGAAAGGTTACCAATGGATATATTTTTATGTATAATGATATTGAATAAACAATCTTAATCCCCAACTACTAAACCTATCCGTAGCTTTACTCAGAGCACAAATAAAGGCAAATACATTGCTATTTGTGTAAAGCTAGTGTGAAGTACAATTTATTACTTTAGACAGAAATATACCTCAAGGTCCCTGAGTGAAATATCTAACATAGAAAAAATAAATGGTTTTTTAATATGTAACAGTGTCTCCGAGGACATATTTAAAAGTTGTCATCTCAAATAGGAAATTATAAATTTAAATTATCTCTCTTTAGTAAGAAGCATTTGTGTATAATCACACATTATAAATGGTGGTGTAATTATTACAATATACCATCAAAATAAATCCGACCTAGTCAAGAATTTCCATACTTACAAAGTTTTGGTTAAGTGACAAGTTAAAAGGTTTCTCACTTCTGGTCCTTTTACGAAATATTTGTTTGGCATAAAACTTCACCACTAACTGCATAAGAAAGCTTGGAATCCTTCTGGTTTAAAGCTGTGTGACAAGTACCATTGCCAAATTTTTAAATTGCTAGCGCCAAACCACTACTTAGGGATTCCCGCCGCGGTAGGGTCGGTGTAATTAAACAACTTTCCAAGTAGCGGTCAAGCAGTACCACTTTAGTAGTTTCCTTTTACTATGTAGAACATTTTATGTTTTCAACATTTAGTGTTATCAGGCTTCCATTTGGTTTTATTTTTATTATTGATATTATTTTATGTATTTTGATAACATTGTTGATAGTAATGATATATTATATTATTATTTAATTATTCCATGCATTTATCTTTACAATCTTTATATGTAGTGTGAAAGAGAGAATATTTAACCATATATTGATCATTAAATTAGATACTAGACTATTTTATGAATCAATCACAATTTAATTTTATTATATATTATAGAAAATTATCATAGTCACTTTACTCCTGCAAGTATCATTGTTACTGCAATTTTGTTACGGTCTCTTGAAAAGAACATAATGTGTAGTATATTAATTGTAAAATAAAAAGAAATAAATAGTTTTTAATTAAATATAAAGGGGTTATGAAATAATTTATATGGTTACTATATAAACAATTGGACAAATTAAATACCTTCTACAATCTACATTATATGTTTTCCTAATGTTCTTACGGTGGCTATTACGTCATTTAGTCATTTGGAGTTTATAATTTTTGATTACAACTATCAAAGTGTACCCGAAACTAACATAACCTTATTTATAACAATTTTTGCTTTATTGAAATAATTAGACCAAGTATTTACATATATGTGTACACATATATATATATTTATATATCAAAACATTATGTATGTATACACTCACACACACACACACACACACACACAGACCACACTGTTTTGTTTTATTCTTTTACGTGTACACATTTTCAAACTTATACTGAGTTGTCAGCATTCTTGTAATTGCCAGATGTATGGGATTTCCATTGTCATCTGGTGTACCGGTGATATTCTATTCTAGGATTCCCTGCCCTGTAGGAGAGTTTTCGTTAGTCTTGGGGTAACTTACTGTAATAGGTTAAATAATTTATCATATTTTTCATTTATTGTGATTTGCTTACTATTTTTGTGTTTATAGGTTTGTAGCTTTTCCCAGATTGTTAATATTAGCCTTTTTGAAATTTTTTTTTAGATGTATGTTTTCTAACGGTTAGAATGTATGCTTACATTTGATAGCAAGTTTGATTAAGTTTGAATTGTAAGTGTTTGGTATGATTTATGTTTTGAGGTGCTCTTTATATGTTTCTTACAGTTTCTTTTTGTTTGGCCAACGTATAGTTTGTAACAGTCTGGACATTCAATTTTATAAATTCCGTTATTAGGTGTACGATATATCTTTTCGGTTGGTTTATTTTATTGATTATATTTACATATCATACAAAAATACAGGAATGCAAAGCTGTGGAATGCTACATATTGGTAAGTTCTAGATATATAATCTGAATAAATATTTTATGGAAAGACTGCCTCGTGGGAAATTTACCCAGTTTCCTAATATTGTATGCAGCGAGGGGGAGTTCAAACTTGTAAAGCAGGAAGCCTGATTGGAACCATTCATTAGAAAGTGGTACAAATATATTGTCAAATTAACTTACTAAACTCCTAGATTTATGAAGAAATAGTGTCTATTTTTTATAAAACTACTGTAATGGTAATCATAATACTATGATTTTTTTGGCGAATTAGAAACTATATCAGATATTTTCAGCTAAATATTTTACACAGAGTCATCGATCTTACAGTCACCGTATGACCTCTTGATCCAGTTGGCAATAGATGAACAATATATGTAAACATGCATTTGACGACTGTTTATTATTACTCTACATTTAAGTGAATTGGAAATTACGTCATACCTTACTAAATAAAATGATGCTTTCTTAGCTCATTGAAACCATTTAAAAATAAGGAAATAAAATTAAAACGTAGAAACACGCTAGTAATTTCGCAGGTATGTCTATTAAAATCAGTACAATGTAAGCTATGTTATGGTTAACACAAACAACACTACGTAAATTTTAATTAGTTCTCTCGCTTCTTTTATCAAAGTTATTTGATTAATATGTTTACTACATATTAATATTACTTTATTATTTTACAAATTTATTTGTCTAATACAAATTTAATTTGAGAATAATTTAGACTGTGAAATTGTAGAAAGACCTATAAGAAACTAATTATATGATTTGTAAGTCATTTTTTTTCTAGTAAGGATAAATACTATTATGTTATTATTTCTTCAAATTAGCTATGGATTTTAACAGGAAATTAGTTGAATTGTAAGTAAGCATAGAGTAAGAAAAAGCTATTTTTAACCAAGAACAGAATTATCACTTTGTTTTTTATATTTTCTTGGCTTGCCTAAAATGTTATTAAGAGGATTTTACGTATACACACTTATGAAAATAATATACATTTTTATACATTTTTACACACTTTTGTTCTGATAACTTTATCCAAGCAAGGAATTAAGGTTACTTGTTAAAACAACCAACTAATTTCTCAGCTGCTTGATATTACAAGTGCTTCTTGTTTTTAAAATAACAAAGTGAATGTAATGTTTTGGCCGTAATTTACCTTTTATAAATTAGTTTTGTTTTCAGGTCACGTAGTCTAACTAATAGGTAAACTTTTCTTTTAGTTCACTTTTCAAGAAAATGCTTGAATTTACGTATCTCTGAAAGAAAGAAAATAATAATAATAACAGTTTTTTCCCTGTAAAAAAATGATTCATTTTTCTGGTTACAAGTAGAGAAATGTCTTTATCTTTACTATATATCTCAAGTACTATATACCACTGTCATATATATCTTAAGATGGTATTGAATAAAAGATGCAACCTTCCAAATGTGTATAGTTACTACGGTCAGAGGTTGAGAAATATGGTATATTTAATGCACTTAGTTAATCACAGTCACACATTTAGTATTGATTTTCTAAATTGACTATACTATACAGGGTGTATCATATTCATCTTAGAAGTGACAATATTAACTTACAAAAAAGCTATTTCAATAGTAATAATGAAATAAGTAATGTAAGAGAGAACAGTACTACCTCAAAAATACCACTTGTGAATTAGTTTACCGTTTTCCCACTAGGTGTATACAGTAAAGAAAATGGCTTTCAAAGGAGAGAAATGTCTCCAAGGAGAGGTGTAAAAATGTCACGTGTCAAAGTCTGTTATTACTGTGCTATGTGTGTTTCGTAGGGAATTATACAAGACCCAAAGAAAGTTAATTTAATTCGTGCATGGTATGAATCCTTATAAGTGTGAGGGCGAAAACTACTGGTCGTGTTCTCAACATCAGAAAAGTTTTATCAGTGATTTACGTGGATATGTTGTAGCTAAAAACTTCTCAGTGATTTTATTTTTTAACAATATGATACATCCTGGTCGTTACCATGACGTCGTTTGAGTCCTTTAGCATACAATTTCACTTGACATGTCTTGCTGTTCAATGAGACCAAAACATTACACTTGTTGCAGACCCCAAAGATCTGCTTGTTCATGAGAAAACTCTGTTTTTGATTAGAGTTATGTGACAGAAAAAACGTTTGTAGGCCACACCGGCTAGATACATTTGTGCTCAGAGATCATACAATGATCAACTCTATGGATTGTATTATGTTCAATATAATGTACGATAATGTGTCATGGTAATATGTACTTTAGTGTTGTTTGACGTGTAAGCGGGAAATAATTTTAAAAAAATTAGAAGTAGGAAAAATACAATTGAAAATTCTTTTAATTTTATTAGTAATTAATTGATTTTTCCCACTTTTAAGATTATGAAAATAATATTTATATTTTAAAAAAACTAATTATGGATTAAAATATGTCTATATAGCCTTCGGAAAGCACATGTAACCTTTTATAATTATAATTATGAAGCTTTATGTTTAGTTATAGGTGAAGGTTAAATAAAATCAATATACGAATAATAATTAAACTGTTATTAAAAAGATAAAGTCAATTAAACATTATTCCATTTACAAATTTACTTTATAGGACAATTTAAAATTTTGTCTATGGATGATATGTTACTCTTGCCGCACAAATTTATCAAGAATTAAAAAGCAAATAAAACTGTTAAGAAAAGTAATGGCGTTCCAAAAGTTGTATACCCTCTTTTTCTCACAACACAGTTTACGGCCCAACTTTTACGCTTTTAGTCGATCTTGGTTTTCTTCTTCGGGTCAGGCTTAGTGTAGGTCAACAAACAAAAATGTATTCCGACTGTGTTTTGTCGACGGAAGAATTATTTTTGTGAATAAAGGAAACAATATAAATAGGTATTCTGGTATGGATATATGGCTAACCAAAAATTCAGAAGTGAAAGAATAAAATTCAGAAATAAACGAAAAAATGTATTTTTATGTAAATGTTAATGCAAAATTATACATAGAAACTCTAAACAGTTTTAATTCTAAACAGTAGTTAAGTCTTTATATATTTGGTATTTACAAGATTTTTCTATTTACCGTTTTAATAGATTTTTGCTTTATGATATATATATATATTCTTAAGTAAAACAGTAAATAGAACCATTTTGTCAATACTAAATATAAAATTTTTAGATTTTATATTTATTAGAAGTACCTACTAATTAATAGAAAATATATATTGGATATTATATTGTAGAGTTTAAATCATATTTAGTCAATTGAAAAGGTAAAAGACAAACTACATCCAGTAAGTCATATTATGATAGATTTTAACTTTAGAACTTACTTGCTAAATACAAATTAACAAATAGGCGTAAATAATAAAACTTTCTATATTATAATTGTATTAAATAATAGAGAAGAGGTAATAAATAATATATAATAATTTAACACCTTATTAATTATTATTTTGTAAATATAAGAATAACTATACTTTTAAATTATGTATAATGTTTATGATGAGCTATAGTTTTTGTATGCTTGTGAACTAACTAGTTTACGTTATTTACAGACCGCTCATTATATGTTCAAGTACATTAAAATTTACAGGTGTTGGGAATATATAGCTTGAAACAATGTATTAAGTGAAGTATAATACAGTATTTTACCTTATGACGGAATTGATTATTTAACAATACATATATACAAGAAAAATTAATTTCATCCAAGGATTACAATCCAGTATATAGCAATACACTGTGATTTCAATACTGTATAGTCCACTCAGAAAAATAATATGTATATAAGATTGTTTTAAGAAAAGCTGAGTGTTGTCACACGACGCTTTGGGCTGTGTTATTTTGATAAAACGTTATCATATATAAAGTATATACTAAGACGTAAGTATACTCGACACATTTTTATAATATATTGGGTTACATATCATAATATGACTGTTGCCAGCCCCCGTCTATTGCTAACTACGTCACTACGTCTATGGCAACGTTTAATGTTCCTTCATGAACTTTCATGCTTAATTGCATTTTTATTGACTTTCAGAGCGCAATAAAATTCATAAAGTCGTCCCTTTCACTTGCCTTATGTATAATTGTATGCCACAAGAGTTACAATGTTTACGTAGCTAATAACCAATTCATAAAAATATCATGAATATTCTATCTTTTTAAAAATTATGTATAAAGGTGATGGGAAATTCTTTACTCTAGCCCTAAGTCAGATATTTTTAAAAATCTCAAGTATTTCGGATAAACGCCAATTTGGCTATAAATAGTAGCACCAATAGCAAATTAATAATCTTTTTTCGTAACTAGTAGATTAAATCTAATACATTTTGGAAAAGAATTAAAAAGTAAGTCTACTTATTTATCTATGATTTTTCAAAATAACTGATATTGATCATTTTATTATTTACCAGTCAATAAATTAATGTATCAAATTTAGTATTAAATACAGTTAATACCATCTCTATATAATAAATACCAGAACTGGTATTAGGGCGAATATTTTTTTCATGGAATCCTAACCAATAGTATTTTTGTGCTAGGTTTAAACTTAATGTACTAAAGATAATTGTTCAGATACAGATCAAATCGGCTTTTCCTGTTATTCTATGAGAAAACAAACTTTTATAAATATACCCTATCTTTTAACTGACTTCGAAAAAAGGAGGTACTCAAGTTATATTTTTATATTTATTTTTTACGTTTCTTTTACCACTTTTATTTTGCAACAGTAGTTATACTTTCATTTTATATCCAACTCTTTTTTTATTATTTTCGCAGCTTAATAAGTAAACCCCCCAAAAATATAAAATAGATTCTGTGTTTTTCATAAATAGCTTTTACAGTTTCTGTTAAAAAATATTTCAAAACTTATAAAACGATGATTTTAAAACAGGATTTACATCTCTTTTCGCGGTGAAGACGTTACTGTAACAGAAGCAAATATATTGCATAGCATACACATACAGGTCATGATGCTTGGTAAACTGCATAACTATGTAATTATTCGACAGGAGAAGGTGCATATTTTTACATCGTACATCCCTAACACGGTGAAACAGAAAGGTTTCTAAAACTATAACACGTACCTGGTACAGACCAAAGATACTGTTGACTTCATTGTAAGTTAAAACATTCAAAGATTGGAATGAATGTAATATATTATTACAAAGTCAACATTTTTCCTTTTATAATTCTAATATATTTACTTTTCTGTGAAGCCCGATGCGATGGCATACTTCATTATACATGAGCCAAGATATAGGACGTTACATCAGCTCAAACATTTTATTGCGTTGACTTGTTTAAATTTTATATTTATATTACATTTCTTTTACTTTACGTAAAAAATCAACAATCAACAATCTATTCAGATATTTACTTCGAAATAATTTATCAATTTTTTTGCCAATAGATAATATTTTGTGTACGTCGACTCTTCAGCCATGTCATTTTGACCAAAAACCTACAAACATAACTAACAACATAAGCATTAAAAATGACCATATGAATATAAACTATATCAATGAAATTACTAACCCAATGACAACGAAATCGTAACAAATAGAATGAATAAAGCAATGACGGAAAAAGGTTAGTTTTACAAGAATATACAAATTAGATCACCAATAAAAAAAATATTGCATCAAAACATGTAAAACGTATTTTCTTGCCTGTAACTGAGCGTGTTACATAACAGTTCTATAATCATAATGATAACAGTCGTATAATTGTCAAAATGGAACAAGATAAATAATTATTACAAACAACATATAACAAAATATAAGAACACCATTCAATTAGTCAACAATGGCAATTCATGGAACTCATATCGAGAATTGTTTATAATAAATTTAGTTTCTTTATAAATAAAATTACGTTAGTAACAACTTGGAGCAACTGCATATATTAAAAAAAAGGTTTAATTAACCTTCCTCAACACAAACAAATATTTATATTTACATTCTTATATGCTTTTCATTTGCAGTGTAATAGACTTCCAGGAAAGTTAAAAGTTTTATAATAATTTCCTCTGAAATTCAATATTTCTTAAAATTCTGTTGGAATTGAAATATACACAACGGTTTGAATAAAAATGTGTTCTTTCTGTGAACAGCCTATGTATTCTATCAAAATTTATAGAATTTTTATTTATTTAATAAATTCTAGTATCAATATTGCATTTGTTTTTTACGTATGGATTTTCTTACTTGATACGGCTAAAGTAGAAACAATACTCAAATATATAGACCACTTATGTGTGATCTAGGCCTGCCAATTGGTCTTAGTAAGTTTTTCAGCTGTCTTAGAATGAAATGCAATAGATCCCTATAGCGACGTCTCTGCAAAGGCTTTAACCATTCCAATTTTATGAGCCCTTCAAGCAAGTCATACATTGACTTTCCAGCCACTTAGAAATAAAGTTTCATCTAATTTTATTATGAACTTAGCATGGTAATCGCATTATATTCTCAACTAGGAGAGAAATATATGAAGCATTATTTACAATGACACTCCCTTCATAGCTATGTTTTATCCTTATTTATTGCCCCTCTTCCACGGTAAAAATTGCTTTTTGTGATTGGCTTTAAAACTTACAAAAACCAGTTAACTCAGTTCAAAAACTAATTTTTCGAATACATAATTGTCATATTCTATACTAAATATACTAATTGATACATACAAATTAAAAATCTAATAGTCTATTATAGAATTTTCAGTGAAAGCTTTTAAAAGATTGTTTTCCCCAATATTTCTCCTCCTTCTTCTCTTTCTTATACCTTTCTTTGTCTGCAATCAGCTGTTAGAAGGAAAAAGGTATCATATTGAAAAAAAGTTTATTCCCTTTAGCTTTTCATAATGTTTGGTCTGGTTTTGTGTAAACTATATTCTCATTGGTTATGAGCGCCTGGAATGTGTAACTGTGTCGAAATTTACGGTTTTACAGCCAACATCAACAAAATCATAGGATGTAAAAGGATGAGGGAATAATCCCAAGTCTAAAGTGAAGCAGGGTATAATGGCAACATTGCACATCGTTAAAAGGATCCACAATCCGTGTGGAATCGGAGTCTGAATTTACTATTCATCAGAGGTTGGCAAAATAAATGCATAAGTAGCCAATGTAAGTATGTAAATTTAGTTCTGCCAACCAGAATCTATATCTCATTATTTCATTTTTTCCCTTTATTATTACCGTATTTGTCGAATATTATTTACAAATAGTTTTTTTACAAGTAAAATTCAATTTTACAAGTCGCTAACATATTTTTGACATAGTGAAAGCTTTTAAAAAGATTGTTTGTCCCCAATATTTCACCTCATTTTTTTGTACACCTTTGTTTGCCTGCAATCAGATGTTAGAAGGAAAAAGGTAACTTATATTGAAAAAGAATGTAACACCCTTTTACTTTCGATAATGTTTGATATGGTTTTGTGTAAACTATATTCTCATTGGTTATGAGCACCTGGAATATGTAACTGTATCAAAATTTACTGTTTTACAGCCAACATCAGCAAAATCATAGGATGTAAAAGGATGAGGGAATAATCCCAAGCCCAAAGTGAAGCATGGCATAATGGCACCATTTCACATCGATAAAAGGATCCACAATCGGTGTGGAATCGGAGTCTGGATTTACTATTCATCAGAGGTTGGCAAAATAGAAGCATAAGTAGAAAATGTAAGTATATAAATTTAGTTCTGCCATCCAGCATCTATATCTCATCTATTCATTTTTTCCTTTATTTTTACCGTATTTGTAGAATTGTTTTTACAATTAGTTTTTTACAAGTCGCTAAATTAGTTATTATTTTTTTAAATTAACAATCCAGTAGGTAAATCTATTCTTATACACCTGTCTGAGGTAAAGCCAACAGCTGAAACATAATTAAACCTCATTGTGGTTGAGTGAATAGATTCAGAATCGTTAGAATATAATAAACAAATAATGAACTCAGTCAAATTCTTAGTAATTACAAACAATTGGTCTATAAATAGTGACATTTGTAACAAATAAAAGACTATATTTTGTTATCTTTTAAAATACCACACTGAAATAAATTGCGTGAAAATGTGATTAAAAATTTATAAAGAATGTTACGTAATACAGTAGCTCACATATTAGCATTTATTTACTTCAGCTCATTAACAATTTAATATTTAATTATTAAATATATCAAAATAAAGATACTTCAAATTAGTAGCCATAATTATTTACTTACATAATTATCTGAGAGTTACAATTGTGACCAAACTTTTCTTTTATGTATGACTTTCTCTTATTCAAAACAATGCACTTTTTTGTTCATTGACACACTAAAGTTATCTTACTATTAGTATTTGAGTTCATAAATAACAAATTATCTCCGATTTTACTAGAATATTTTAAAGGATATCATGATATTGCGTTTATTACTTTAAGTAGAGACGATGAAAGGACACAAAACATACAGCCTGCTTTCTGATTATTAAGGACGTCAATTAAACAGATTTATACCTAGGGTTCTGGTTTTGCGTTACGTAAATTTTTAAAGCAAGATGAATTTAGTTATTATATGATAAATTAATAATTTCGTCTAGAAAGGATTAGGGAATGATTCTTTATGGTTGCCTATTTGGAGCACTTTTTTATACAGAAGAAAAACAAATTTCAATAAATGATAAATTTGATGAAACACTGTCATTTCCATAATTTCCATGAGAGACAACGTTAAGGAAACGCTAAGAGCAAACAAAAATAATTTCCAGAAAAATGATTGTCTTAAAGTATTTTGGAATTCAAATCTGTTTTATAACCATCACAGTTCAATAAAGTGGTTTCTATTTAGTCGAAACCATATTCATTCAATTACACTGTCATTTTACAATAATGATTCTATTTATAGTTAAGTTTTACCACTTAAGATAAAGTAAAGCAGCAAATTTATTCTACATTTCCTAAAGCGGAAGTCCTCCTCAAGTAAATAACTGAATGGGAAAAAAAATCTTGTAATTATGATTGTCCATTTTCATTTAAATTATTTCAAAATACTACTAACATTTTTCACCCATTAAGTTGAAATTCAACCCAACAAGATTCATGCATTATTGTATGTTACATAGAAAATGATTTACGACTACACCGAATGTGTACGTCAAACTGAGGTTACGGCCAATGTGACGGCTCGTCTGGAATTAGGAATTGTCAGATAAATTCACATTTGCAGATACGATCATACGAATGGTGAAATCAACATCAAATATTTAAATCAGAATTAAATATGCATAAACAATATGCTATAATTAACTTTAATAACTGCTTTATTGGTTTGTAGATCACTAAAACATTATCTCTTGAATTAGGTTTTAATATTTTATTAACCTCCAGAACTCACTCACTGTAACCCATAACTCTATAAAGTGCACATGCAACCTGTAATTTGAAGTCTGCCAACAAGTAAAAGCGGAGAGCGTTGGTCACGTGTTAGGATTTGTACGCACGAGAGCAGTATATATTGAAATTACTTTAATGAATACCTGTAGAAACTCGCTCTGAATATGTTCTACTTTAGTAAATAGTTATCCTACAGTAATATTTTTGTAAACGTATCCCTAATTGAATGTTTCTTGACGCTATTATGTTAGATAATTAAAAATTTAATATTTAGAAGAAAGGTTTTTAGTGCTTGAAAATAATTGAGCAGTCTATCGTTTACTTTGTATATGATTTATTTCTATAAAAGCAAAAAACATTACTTCAAAAATTGAAGTAGTTAAATTTATTAGGATAATACATTGTTCATGTTTGTGTAGATATTATGTTCCAAACAAAACTCACTTAGTAAGCGCTCACAGTACCAAGGGTAGTCGCTCAGCACCCTCTTCTTCCGCTTACGCTGTTACAATCCGAATCCTGATCTGACAAATTCATATAAAGGAAATAACCTCTTGGAATGGACTCGTATTGTAGTTTATGTAAATCCAATTTGTCCTTTTATTCGTACAATCGGTTTGTAGGTGTCCTGGCTTAGTATTGTTGTTTATAATTATATCTAACCGAAGAGAATCCATGCTATTTCAGTAGAGATTGTTGTGTGTATTTACAATGATACACATGTTTCATGATCAGAGTTTTTTATGGTGCACCATATATTTGCAGTTTTATTTTAGCAACACATTTTGCATTGTGCAAACTCTCTGGTGTTGTATTCTATTTAATGCAGGAATTATCCTCAGAAACATTGTGACCTGGATTTCCGGCATTACGTGAGGATTATTTCTAATGAATTTTGAAAATGAAACCTTCTTTACATTTGCACAAATCTCAACTTTAAACTTACGTTTTACGGTTTACAAGAACTATAACAAATATTATGAAAATACGTTATATTTATTCCACCTGATGATAATCAAATAGATATTTTTTTAAATTATTGTAAATGGATTTTTTCATATAATATAAACTAATAATAATTGAAAACAAGTTGATTCATTTTTTAGGTTTGTCACTTTATATTTAATTGATATATTTTCAGAAATAAATAGGAGATTTTTTATAGAAAACTAGGATGGGTAGAATTATTTAAAACTAAACTAATTAAATAATAATTACCACTATCTGATAAAACCAATTTATGTTTGGTAGAAAAACAATGTGAGTTTTGTGTATGTTTTGATTTGTTTCAACATTACCAAACAAGCTAACTCAAGGAATAGCTATATAAGTATATAGATAAATTGTAAACGTTTCTAAAAATACATTTAGGAATACATATTAGTGATATTTCGCTGTGATTAAAGCGTAGGCCTACGTATAGTATTTGAACACTAAGGCCAAATTATAATGTCGTTCAATTAAAACGTTTTTGAAAAAAGACTACGGTCTCAATAATTCGAAGTACATGGGACCGAGACGCTCTCGGATTACCTAAATTTTGGTTAACACGGAATTACGTTCCTCTGCATCAGATGAACAAGAGTTTTAATGAAACTTAACTCACAAAACAGGTTTATAGAACCTTATTGGCTAAAGAGCTTACATTAATAATGTTGCTTTGGAATGCATTGCTCTTCACGGTTGCTATATTATTTTTTAAAGTTGTTAGGTGTCTTCTACGTTTGCTTATCACATATCTTTCGTTCTATGGTATCTGTAGGCGTTTAGCTAAAGTACTTCTGTCGGCGTGGTACCTGTCTGATCTTCAATATAAACTAGTGCAGTTTCCCAGTCTTTCGTTTCTTCACTTTGTCTATTTCCCTTCTTGCACTTTCTCGTTCGAACCTTCATTTTCATTCTCGTCGTCACTGTCGTCATTAGTAAAACGCCGCCGGAGGCTTAGTTGATTGATCCCAAGGCTTTGCCGACTCTAAGCCGGACACAAATTAAATGCAATCCTGAAAATCGTGGATTGGAGTTTCAAGACTCTACTGCTTACTTTTTAATACGATATTGAAATCTTACATTTGTAAATCTTTACTATGAACAAACAATATTCACAATTAAATGTAAACCTAAAACACACAAGAAAATTACTCTAAATTCACAATTTTAAAAAATTTATCATATTATTGTAATACAGTACATAATTTTTCAGAAAAATGTACTTGAAAATTATCAAACGCTACAAACATCTATGCAATAAGAACTAGTAAAATATTGTATGTACTAAAATTATCTTAAAAAAAGAGTTTGAATGCAATATGAAATGGAATGAAAATATAATATTTCCTATCTTTACTATTTAGGCAAATATAATACTATGTTTATATTATGAATACATTTCTTTGATTACAAAATAAAATCTTTTTTTTTAGATAAATACTTTCCTGTAATCATAAAAGAAAGTCTATATATGTTTATCTCCTATAAAGTTATTTACTAAGGTATAAACTCAAAAGTGATATTGATCGATAAATTCCTTGATTCGATCAAAATTGAACATTCTTTAGAAGTATAGGGTGTAATAAAGTTCCTTACGTTACATCCAAAATTGACTTTTAAACGAAAAATCTTACCTTAAATATTTAAAGATTTTTTTTTGTAAATAAATCTAACTGCTAACTTGGCTAAACTTAGTGAACTGTCTACTAATTTTCAGTATCAGTGAATCACATTATTTTAACACATAACTTACCCCTAAGCTGCCTAACTATAAATTGGTGTACATTTGTTAGTATTCAACCCCTTAACAAATGTATGTTGAATATGTACAATTTTTAATTTTATATGATAGGATATATACATATATATATATATATATATATATATATATATATATATATATATATATATCACCTTCACCATATGTATTTAAACAAGAATCGTACTTGGTATCTATGCGAGTTTACTTTCATAGATTGGTAGTATCTTCATTGTCGAGCATCAACTGAATAGGGTGCACAACATATATGTGTTGTAAATACAATGCTTTTAGTAATAGGTTTATTTTGTGTGTGTTGTTTTATAAAGTGGCTATAATTCCATTACGTAAATCCGTATGCAAGTACGTTTATAACTAGAGCACCAGCACAGATATGAAGTATCAATCACAGATGCTTTCTCACTCTCCCTCGTGAAAAATGCCAAGTGACATTATCTCACTTGAACAATACAGGACAACTGTAATCCAAACTCTTTGAAAAATCACCCAACTACTATCTTCTAGCATTGTGTTTGGCTCTTGCCAGTGGATATCCAGTCCATTATTTCTTAAAATCTGATGTAATATTCTGGTAAGATATACAATTTTACTGAAATTATTAATTAAAAAAATAAAAATCTGTTCACTGTTTGCATAATGTAGAAACCTATTTCTAACCTAATCCGACTTTAATTTACTTAAGTAAAAGTCTTATGTAACAGCTTTTTTCAAGTACCGCGTATACATTCTAAGGTTATGGGGACATAGCCGCGCTATGCTCTCTCAGAAAAATCACTTCACCCCATAACTCTACGGTTGCCTACCGGGGTTGGTATTATCTAAGAACTCAACCCCAACATTCACTTGCCAATTGAGTCTGCCTTCTTGTTTCTTGCTACAATTTTAAATGGTTTGTTTGACAGTATCAATCTCCAAGTATTTTTATGGCCATCTCGATATTTTTATGTAAAAGTATTCTACTGCATTCTGCACCTTGTTCAGGGAACATATTATGGGTAAGAACGTAATGCGTTACGGCTTTGTATAAATATAATTTTCTACCATTACAGAATTTGACATCATGCTAAATCCAATATCTCAACTCAGGGTTACGTCTAGTATACACTACATACAAGATTAGTCTCAGAAGGCTTTCTTAGAAAATTAGGTTTTAATTAAAACTTTAGAAAAGTTGTTTAGCAACATTTGTTTTTAAAAATGAATTTTTGTCTCCATATGCACTGATTATACTAAGGAAAATATGAATAAAGGTTGTGAGTGTTATATTTAACAGTGACAATTTTGTTATTGTTTTTAAAAATTGAATTTATAATTATTAATATTACAAATGTAGGCCTACTTTTAATTGTATAATCTATTCCGATATAATCGTTTTAGTTTTGGGGAAACAAATTAGTCTATGGAAGAAAATTATATAAAATAAAGGGAAACTAACTTTTTAAAAGAAGGAAAGTAAACTGATTAGGATGCGTAATTTCAAAATACAACGAAAATTGTGTTATATCTGCATAATGTAATGGAAGATATTTAGATATACAGTTCAGTAATTTTATGTTTACCACTTCTTAAATAACTTTTTCAAAATATGTTCAAACAAGATAGCGTTTTCGGTAAAGGTGATACGTCATTGGGGACAGATGTTGAATCCAGGAGCATTAGCTGAAGAAACATTGTCCTCTCAACGCTAATGAAAAAACTCTTGACTGACGAACGATCCGTTATCGATTTCGTAACAGATTTTGTAACCGTAGATAAGAAACACTTACTGTTCTGGCAAATGACTTTGTGAATATTTTTGTAAAGAACTTTGCAAACAAAGTAACAAACTTGATCTTTATATTTCTCTAAATTATTTATTTTTTAGAAGACGTATTTCGTGTTGTTTTGTGTTTGTAATTCATTGTAGATGACAAGTGTGAAGCTATTAAGACAAATATTATCTGTATCTCACGAATAAAGAAAGTGCGTTGCTTAATTTCTAGATTAATGAAAATCACAGTTTTTAGTTTTTATATTATTCTAATCATTATATATATATATATATATATATATATATATATATATATATATTAAATATGGTGAATGTTATATTATATATAGTTAATAAATTCATTAAAGGTATTCTCGTTTATGAAATATTTTTAATTTATTAATTTATATATATATATATATATATATATATATATATATATATATATATGTGTGTGTTTGTGTGTGTGTGTGTGTGTGTGTGTGTGTGTGTGTATGTGTGTGTGTGTGTGTGTGTGTGTGTGTGTGTGTGTGTGTGTGTGTGTGTGTGTGTGTGTGTGTTTATGTGTGTGTGTGTGTGTGTGTGTGTGTGTGTGTGTGTTTGTAATAGTTTTTCCTTCAACGCCGTAAGTTCTTTTTTACGCGAGGACTCTCTCTAATCTATTATCTATGCCTAAACATAATGAAATGCTTAAAAATATTCCAGTTATGAAATGATTAGTTATTTATTATTAATAAAAAATATATTTTGTATTCATTTCTTACCATATAGGTTTTATAATTGGTTTAGAACGTTTCAATTACTTTATTGTAACTCATAGATTTCAATCATGTTTTTGCAGCCTAATTAGAGATCTTTTAATTCTAGAGTGTAATACGATTCCTAAAAGAGAATCTGAGATTTGCTCTTGGCAAATAGTATACGAGGTTCACTGAAACTCGGTCTTTTATCTGAAGAATACTTGTGGCGATTGTCAATGCTTCGATATCTGAATCTCATAACGACTTCAAATCGTTTGTTTCCTTCTCACTACTCCTGCACAAGTGAAACAAACCGCCAAACAAAACAAATCAAAACTAAATTCATCATTTATTTAGAGCTTCAGAATGTAGTAATGTCTAAAACGTATTGAAACTAAAGCTATTTTTCATGTGTTTAAACTTACAGTAAAATAAGATAACCCCTGCAGTTCTACCTCTAACTCTCCATCCAATTGCAAAACAGTTTTTATACTCATACAAATCTCACTCAGGTCAATTTATTCCTAAAGTCTCTGCTGTAAAAAGAATCGGAAACGGATTATCAAATTTTACGCAAATGGTATACAATCAGAAATCATAGATGGTTGCTGACACCTAACCACTTTCAACAATTTTGTTTTGTTTACAATGTTTTTTTTTTTTAATCTAAAATAGAAGCTCTCCAGTTCTCCTAAGAACCTACCGTTATCTAGGGGCTGAAGTCGTACTATGCAATGTGTGTTGTTAAGGGTGTAAAATTTAACAGCACTAGAAACAAAATGTTATCAACAGGCATAATTTATCAAGGAGCCTGAAAATAAACTTATTAGATGCTATAAAGCAAGCACCAGGTCAGAAACCTATTTCTAAGCATATCCAATATCGCAACCTGTTAGCACCCACTCGTAACTTTCTTAACATGATATTTACTCTTTGGAAGCTGTGACAAACAGTTTTCCCCCAAGGTTTCAGCTTGAAATAAAGTTTAATTAACACAACAAGGAGAACAATCGAAAATCTAGTAAATGTCATGAAAGGAACCAGGTGCTATCTCCGGAATTAATTCGCACGTTAATTTCGATATGACAGCAGAATAAGCCGTTTCACTTTATTCATGATAAAAGTAGTGACAGTATAATGTTTGGTGTGTTTACTATTTTAAATCAATAAATAAAAAACAATAGATGTTATTAGTTATAAAATATTCGTTATACATTATTTTCCCGTATTTAAATAACTTTTGAACCCTATTACCTTTGTTAACATTGTATGTTAAATCTATAAATAAATAAAACAAATCTATAAATAAATATCTTTCATTAGGTTCCCAGTTTGCCACATAACTTGCTTACGTCTAACAGTACTTCATTTTATATATTGATATATTTATTTTAAATATTAATGTAGGTTTTTAGGTTTTTAAAAGTTGAAATATGAAACGTATGACGACCAATAAATGAAAGTTATATATATATATATATATATATATATATATATATATATATATATATTAAATATGGTGATATGTTTTCTAGTAATATAGTTAATAAATTAAAAATATTTCAAAAACAGTATACTTTTAATGAATATATTTATTCAAAGCTTTTCGCCTATAAAATAGTACCAGCATCTTCAAGAAAATAAATATCTAATAAAATTAAATATTAATTAATAAATGTAATTAAATTTATATCAGAAACGTAAAATTCAATTAATGAAAACTAATTGTATTATATTTTTTAACAAACAATGTATTATTAATAATATTGTTCCTAAATATGCACGAATTAATATTAAAAATAAAAGCAATGTAGCACAAAAAACATGTAAACAAGCAGAAATTCTGTGGGTTAGAAATAAAATCAAATTTTTATATAAGAATCAAAATGAAATGACTTTTGAATTTTATAAATTACATTTAATACTAGCATTTTTTACGGATAAAACAAAATGGGATGAAAAATTTAAGAAAATTGATATCTTTTTGTTTAAATATAGACAAAGTAAAATGAACACTCTAACCAAAAAACTAGATATATTAAAAATGAACAAAAATAAAAATAATGAAGTAATCATACAACATCATAAGTTTCACCCCAATTTTTTTAATTTAACAAATACAAAATTCAGCCAAAATGAAATAAAAATTTTAGAAAATAATAATAAAATCAACCTTTAAAACGATATGAAAAGAAATATTGATCCAATAATAATAGATGCGATCAATAAATTAAAAGTAGAGGAACAAGAAAATATGCGAATAAAAACATCACATGAAATAATAAAGTTAATTAAAAATAACAAAACTAATCATACATAGATAAAACAATACTCGCAAATTCATCAAATTAAACAAAAATTACAAACTAATGATCTTATTATAACAAAGGCTGATAAAGGTAATGCTGTAGTTATTATTGATTAACAAGAACATATAAATAAATCTGAAAATTATATATCTAAAAACCAATATACACAAATAAATACAGATCCCACAGACAAATATCAAAATGAAATAAAAAAAATATAATAAAAACATCATCTAAATTATTTAATCAAAAATATACTAATAATTACATAAATGAGAATCCTAAATTTCCAAGATTAAATGGACTAATTAAGTTGCACAAAGAAGATAAACCAATTAAGCCATTAGTTAATTTTACAACTGCTCCTTCTTATAAAATTTCAAAATATTTGGCTTTATTACTTAAAGATAAGGTAAAATTAAATAATACTCATAATATAAAAACTCGATTGAGCTTATTGAAATATTAAAAGATATTAAAATTGATAATAATACAAAATTAATATCATTTGTTGTTACTAACATGTATAATAACATACCTATAATGAAAACACTAGAAATAATCAAAAATAATATAGATACATTTGAAAAAGGTAACACATTAACACAAGAAATAATAAATACATTACAAATCATATTAAATCAAAATTATTTTTTATATAATAATAAAATTTATAAACAAAAGGATGGATTAACAATGGGCTCTCCAATGTCCAGCATATTATCGGAAATATATTTTCGAAATATAGACATTGAAATAGATAACAATATTAAAATACATGATCAAAATGGACACTGGTTTAGATATGTTGATGATGGATTATACATATCAAATAATAATGGTTTAAATATTGACAAAATATTAAAATGTATAAATAATATACACGAAAATATAAAATTAACTCATGAATTTGAATCAAAAAATAAACTAAATTATTTAGATATTACAATTAGTAGAAATTATGTCAAATTTGAATATAAAATATATAGAAAACCAACGCAGACAAATCAAATAATACATAATTATTTAAATCATCCATACAACCAAAAGATGGCGGCGCTTTATAATTTACTACATAGAATGCACAAAATACCAATGAACTTAAATGACCAAATAAAAGAAAATAATATAATATATCAAATTGGTTTAGAAAATGTATATAAAAGAAAAACTATGGATAAACTAAATAATAATATAATAAGAAAACAGAAACTCGAAAATAACCTTGTACCTAATAAGAGAGAAATAATTTGAACAGCTTTTACATTCACTGGTAACGAAATAAATAAAATTACAAGATTATTTAAAGAAACAAATTTACAATTACATATAAACTGATAATAAAATTAAAAGAAAGATACAAAGAACATTTAAACGGTTATATCAAACCAAACATATACAAATCAAATTTAGCTACACATAGTATTAATAATGGACACGAGTTTCCGGAAATAGAAAATATGAAATTAATAAAAGTATTAAATAAAGGATTAAAAATGAATATATTTGAAACATTGGACATTTATAAACATAAAGTTAAAGACAAATTAATTGATGAACAAATTCAAGTGAGATCAAGGCCCAAACTATTTATAAGGTGATTGATGTTATAAAAAAAATTACATAAAGTGCAATACTTATAAACATATGGCCGTTTGTAGCACCTATGATTTAATTTTGTAAAAATATTTTATTAGATATTTATTTTCCTGAAGATGCTGGTACTATTTTATCGGCAAAAAGCTTTGAATAAATATACTCATTAAAAGTATTCTTGTTTTTGAAATATTTTTAATTTATTAATTATACATATATATATAAATATATATATATATATATATATATATATATATATATATATATATATATAGAGAGAGAGAGAGAGAGAGAGAGAGAGATAAAACCTTTGTACATAATATCACTTCGTAGAAATAACTGAATTAAACTGACATTCCTTCATTTTTAACAATACTTCCTTAATTTGTATTACACTCTAGTTTGAAACAGTTTGTTCAAGATTGTTACGTTTTGCCTTTGTTGAGAGTTTTCACAAAATACAGTTTGATTCGCATATTTAGGTGAACTGAAGGGTGAACGTGGTCGGCGTTATTGGTACGTCCTCATATTTTGGCTGCCTTGTTTGAATATTTTTCGGGCTATGCCTTAAGGCCTTGTTAGTAGTTTATTCTGTTTATTATTTTAATTAGGGAAAGCTATATGACAATTGACCATTGGTAATTACATTTAAATGCTAGATATATTAGAAATAACACTATTATAAAATGCAATTACAAAGAATTTCTAAAATAAAAATGCTAACAAATTTTCAATAAATATGTCTTTTTTTTAATGTGACATAAACATATTTTATTCTAACTATTAAAACTAAATAAATAATATTAGTCTTCAAGAATAGCTTTTTGTTCTTAAAACCCATTTCTTTACTTTTCAAATATTCTTACCACATAAAAATTTAAAGCATAACAGAATTTGTGCAAACAAGCAAACACGTTAAAAATATGCATTTATAGAATGTAGTGAGTCCTGCGTCTGAAGGAATATTAGTTTACCAACTGGGGCATATAAAATTACACATTAGGGGCTCCGGCTGTATAAAATCAATAAAACTTTGCATTACGTACCGACATCTGAGACGTAAAAACCTATCTAGCTTTGCCACATAGACACTACGCTAGAGTGAAAATATTTCTCTACAAAACTGTCGGCAAAATAATTTTATTTTGTGTGTTAATATCAGTTTTCATTTACTTTATTTTCCCTTTAATTCTTATTCATAAATATTTTCTAACAGTAATAACTTCAATTAGGAGATTTCTTTCTTACAGCCTTTTTTACAATTTCAGCCAATTATAAAACCAAATATAATTCTGTTTTATGTTTGCCTATAGCATGTTTAAATATTTCGTCTGTCTTTACAAACCTTTTATTTTATTGAAGGTAGCTAAAACAAAGCAGAAACATATGATATTTGTGAATTTTATACTCTATATCTGGTTTCATAGAATTGATACTAGCTGCGTTTAAAGTACAGTATTTTCATGAATTTTAGTAAAATTCCTGATTATTTAAAATGTTTTGTAAGGAATTCTTTGCCTTATATTAACAATCCATTTACAATAGATATAAAATTAACACCTTCGAATACAATGCCAAATTTTGTATAATGCAACATCGTCCACTGCTGATAGTGGTGAATCTCAAACTATACATTTACATGTTATAATTTCTTATAAAGAATGCATTATAATAATAAAAAATTTGACATTTAATACAGGTATTCATTTTCCATTTAAAAAGCTAAAATACTTTAAAAAATATATAAAAAATCCAGAAACTAAAATTTAAAAACAATCTATGTGCTGAATAAACGTTACTTATTTAAAACCAAAGCCACAAATTCGTTTAATTTGAAGCAAATATTAAATACAATATTAAAGCTAATAAATAGTTGATCTCACATTTTAAACATTGGTATTATTAACTGAAATAGAATTATATGGGTATTTAACATTGCATAATTATTACAATCGTTACTACAATATTCCTACATGACAAAATGTAACACAAATGCTGATTGGTATAGTATTAAAAATAAGAAATGGAGATTTGTAGTGGGATGTTACACCATTTAAGTAGGTAGACTGAATATTGATTTTTTTTATTGGATGCTATGTGGCGAGTATCATTATAACACTAGTTTAAGCACAAAGGACTTATATTCATCATGCTTCTATAATTATATCAATATCTTACGACTAATTAATATAATGACTTGTCTGTGACGTAATTAAATGTCAACTTTTATAACAATTATTATAAAAATAAAATTATGTCGAAATAAGTAACTCTTTCTTTATTTCATGAATTGTAAACAATATATTTAAATTTTAATGTACATTTTTGAAAAACTACAAGGGAAATAAATTGTAAATATATCTAATCTTTAAATATATATTATGAAATAATTCATGTATTCTAACCTACAACGATTTAATACATCTATTTGCTCTATTCGTTTGTATGTTGTGTCTTTTTTTCAAATGTTTTATACATGATTTGACTGAGATAATCAATTGCGTTAAATATACTTAATATTATTAATTTAGTTAGGAGACTATTTTAATGGTATACCTCTTTTAGTTATTTTATATTGTTTTAGAAAATATACTTAGTTTTGAAATAACTAATTTTAAACACATTGTAAAATAATTTGTATATACTTATAGGTAGCCGACCACTTCTCCTGAGTTCGTGCTTTAGGTCAAGTCTAAAAATGGGTGACATAAGGAGTTGTCCAACTTAAGGTGAAAATCATAGTGTTATTTTAAAAACATATGTTCTTATTCTTACTACGACACAGGTTAGGATAATATTATTAGTCACATGATAACCGTACTAACATTTGGTATCCATAAATTTAAGTAAATATGAGATATCCGTATAAAAGATAAGAGAATATTTGATATTTCGTTTATAATCTGAATGTTTTAAAATTTAAGTGTATATATATATATATATATATATATATCACAAGTTTATATATGAAGGAGTTTTGTGCACAATGTGTTGCATTATTATATTAATAATAACTTGTGAGTAAATATTTTATTTATTACCTTGTCTGTGAAATAAATCCATGTGAACTTTTATAACAACCATTAGACAAATTTGAAATTATTTCGAAATAAGAAACTCTTTCTGTATTCCATGAATAATAAACAATATAATTAATTTTTTTTAAATGTACGGAATCTTTAAATTTATGTAATGAAATAATGCGTGTATATTCTACTTACTATGATTTTGTACATCTAATTATTCTATTCGTTTGGATGTGGTATTTATCTTTAAAAACTCTTGTACGTGTTTTTACTGAGATAATAAACGACATTTAAATACATTTTATAATATTAATTCAGTGATGAGACTGAATTTTTAACATTTTTACTCTTCTAGTTATTTGATAAGGGTTTTGAAGATATATTTTAATTTGCAAAAACTAATTTAAACCTACTTTAAAATATGTTGTAAATACATATATCTAACCGGGCACTACGCCAGAGCTCGTGAGACAGGTCAAACAATGGGTGAAATAAGGAATTCTCCAATTTACAGTGAAAATCACTGGTATATTACAAACATGTGTTCTTATTCTTTCAAAATACCATACAGGTTATGATAATATTGTTGGTCTCATAATAACCTTACTAACATTTAAAAAAATATATAAAAACATTGCTTAGGAGTTTTTTGTCAATTCGAGGAGGTTAGGGAACAGAGAAAATGAAGCTCAAGTTAACCCAGTAGATTTTCGTAATCAATTTCTTGCCAAATGAACGAGACTCAGGGGGGACACGGTTGAATTATAGTGCCCAGACGGAGAACGTTATTAAAGGTTACCCTGCTCATACAACAGCAGAAGCTACAGACGGGAGGAAAAGGTTTTACACTCGTCCTTATGTAGTGGTTCAATACAGGAAATTAATAAGAAAATTTATCTTGAGATAATTTTATCAGTTATTACTACAAGTATACTGGTTTTTTATAAATTTTTTAAAAAAGTTATGTTGTCTATCATCTTTTTTTATTTTATAAATATGTCAATATAATTATCCCTATTTTATTCATTCAGTACTGTCCAACCAAATAACCAAAATCCTTCCTGGAAAAGAATCTATTCAAATTGTGTTCGATTTTAGAGTCCGGCTGGAGACGGTCCTGGTAACGCCTACAGAAGATTCGGGACTGGAGACAGTCAGTGTAGGCGATGTCAGAGACTTTGCCGCATGTGTTGAACCACTGTACGAAGCACAGCGTGACACTGTATGGTTTCCACGTTGCTATTTGAACCCGCCTATTGAAGGCAGTGCCGCAGCTTACAGTTGGTGTCATACAGTTAACGATCCGACTTGATAGTGAAGAATAAAGAGGGAAATTCAGTTTTGTCCCTTGATGTGACTGTCCCATTCGAGAATAGCTGTCTGGCACTGAGCGAGGTGTGAGGTGCAAAAATCAAAAGTAAGTCTACTTGGTGGATCAGCTCCGTTTACAGGATTATGGAGTGGCAAAAGGGTAAGGTTGCCAGATGCCAATACATGGTTTCGGTTAATTAATGTTACACACATAAACGGTCAGCAATGTTACTTTTGTTCTATAAAACTGTTTTTTATATTAATGTTTGACTGATATTCTATTGTTTTTATTTGTTTGTAGTCTGCAGCTTTTTCTAATTTTGGAGTTTTAATTTTTTTGAGGGGGTATAGGTAGCTGGTGATAAGTTAAGGCTTTTATTATATGTTTTTTAACTGTGTGTGTATTAATTTCTGTGTTTCAGTTTAAATGCTCAGAACATATCTATATAAATGTATTTATTATATACTAAGTTACTAGAGTAAAAGTGCCATTTTTCTCTAAAACTGAGAGTTGATTTATTCAGTGATATTTAAGATGTTAATTTATATAAACATGATGCATCTGTCTTTGATTGTTGCACCGGTTTAATTAAATTTAATTTAAATATCTGTCTAAATTATTATTGAATAGATATACTGTTCTCTATTTGTTATTAAAAAAGGTTTGCATCTATAATTTAACAGGTTTGATATGGAACATCCGCATACTTGTAATCTTCATATATTGTGTACATGGTCAGTCACACAATAGAAACATACAGAAATAAGGCATTCTAGCAAATAAGAGTGTAAGTTGGTAGACGAAAGGTTTTAACAAGGATAACATTTAGAATTTTCAGGTTGACCTAAGAGGGGTGATGTAAAACCAACGATGAAATTTTTTTAGAACTATTTTCTATCACCATTGGCTCACCTCTGAAGGAAGCACGAATTATGAGTCCAGAACTAAAATTCGATACTACGTCTAACTTGTCGAAGTATTAGGCCCTGTGCTGCACTACCCATTCACAAATTTACCCATTAAACATCATATCTTCTCCACCCTAAAACCCAGTCAGCCAACATGAGTGAGTCTGAATTTATCGAACGAATCAAAACCCGTCCTTTATGGCTGTGTTGCGAGAGGGCTGCGAATGAAAAAATCGAGATAACGTTTGGTTCACATAAATTTGAGTAAATATGAGATATTCGTAAAAGATAAGCGAATATTTGATATTACGTACATACTTCAAATGTTTTAAAACGTATACATTAAAAGTATACATCTAGAACGTGTTACATATATGTATGTAAGAATGTAAGTATGTATGTATAAAAATTAAAATAGGGGCTCGTATCAGCAATTGCTGCTTCTTGTTTATTACGATAAAATAAAATAAAAAATTAACTGTTAAATACTTTCAATTAGTTTGAACATTATAATAAAAATGTCATTGATATACTTCTTATTTATTACGATAAAATCAAATAAAACATTAACTGTTAAATACTTTCAATTAGTTTGAACATTATAATAAAAATGTCATTGATATACTTCTTATTTATTACGATAAAATCAAATAAAACATTAACTGTTAAATACTTTCAATTAGTTTGAACATTATAATAAAAATGTCATTGGTATACTAATAAATACTAGAATCACCATATTAATTCCTGGTAAGCAATGTCTTTGCGTACCTATTTTCATCATTGCCTATTTTCCCTTGTGTGCTTCGGTTTTTAATTTGATATCTAATATCTCAAGCAGCTCATGCTCTATTAAAAGCTACACATAATTGTCCATGACTGAATTGTATGTTTCCCAAGTTGATACCAATTTTTTCCCAAGTTTGGTCTTGAGCTTTGATTATTGTCATTGCGAAGGGTAGATTTATTGGAAACTGAGTCTTGAGGAATGAAACCCATATTTTATTTGTTGATTTTAGTTTTATTCTTAAAATAAATACTCCTTTGCCATAATTCTTCACAGAAACTATTTCCAAGTATAGACCTAATCAATTTTCCCACATTGCTTTCACAATTAGAATTGCTCCATTTACCAGTCCAGAAGACATATTCATATTTCTGATAAACATACCTTTACCTCCAATCCTTATTTATCAATTGTGTGGAGGTAGTGTTATTGAATTTAAGCCAACACTATTTGGAATCACATACTTTTCATTATTTAGATGGTGCTAAAATTGAGGATATTTTCATCAGCCCCTACTCATGCAATATGAATGTTCCTTAACCTTCCTCTCGACCACCATTCCTAAATAGTTTTCTACGAACTCACTGTCTTCCACCATTAAATTTCATTTCACTAGTTCTCCTTAAACAGACCACTACAATAACAAACTTTAACAATAGACTACGCAAAGTTCTTCTAAATTTACCTCAACTAATATTTCTGCAATAACTTTATACATACTTGCAGCCTTCCTCTATTATATACATTTAAAAATGACAGCGAAACATAGCATTAAACATAACATAAATAAACAATCAAGTTTAGATCAGCTGATTAAGCACCATCTGGGATACAGGGCTTGCTTAATAATAAACCCACATTAGTGATATTTCCAATAGAAAATCTTATGTTATATCAGGGCCAGTGTAACGAAGCACAGGCACTTCTTGACACGTCTGATAGTTTTCCCACCGTCTTTAGCCCTCAAACATTAAAATAAATCTAATTAAGCTATCTTATCTTGTTCCTTGCTCGTTAAATTTTATGGGAACCGATTCAATTACATAGCTAAATATATAGATGAATAGACAAATAAATAAATATATTTATTTTAAATATTATAATAAGTATATTATATATATATATATATATATATATATATATATATATTGTTTTTTTGTTTTTTGAACAATATGATTTTTTTAGGTTCTTAAAATTTATTTTCTTATAGTTGACGGCGTAGAGTATACGAAATTCTAAAAATCTAGAGAAAAACCTTACTTATAAAATCGCCATTTAAATTAGTAATAAAAACCAAAATAACATTAGGAAGGCAATTATTATGCATATTCCAAATTATATACATTTATATTTCTTAGGCATTTTATTGTGTTTTTGCCCAGCCACATAAAAACTGTATAATTTTACTTTGACTTCTAAAGAGTACTCTTAAACAATGTTGTTTTTGTTTTACGATCATATGCAACAACACCCACCTTTGGCAGGTTAGCCAGGAATAGTAGGCCTATGTGGTATAAATAAGCAAGGTAGAAATACTCCATGAAATGGCGGATCACGATAATTTAGTAATCACATGAAACCCAAATGCACATTAAGTTAATAAAACATATTGCTGTTAAAAGGTATATGTGTGGTGTTAATTATAAATTCACCACAGATTTTCCAAAATGTTAAATACTTAACTGATTTTGATGTTTATGAAGCTCACTTTTATATAATATCATCCTTCATTTCTCGTATGACTGAAGTAAGCTGATCATAACATAGTGATATCAGAATGTAAACTAACAAAACTAAGATGTAGACGACGTATTTGTAAATATTATTCTTGAAGAAACAAGATAACTGACAAGTTTCCTAAAGTTAAAATTAACATAAATTTATAAAGTTTTTCTATTTCTAATATTATTATCAGGCATTCAAAATGCCTGACAAGTTTTGCTATAAGAACAATATTTTGAAGTCCTGTAATTAGAAATTTTGATTGAGCATATATTTCAACAAATACATATATTTCGTTTATATTAAAATTTGTGTTAATTTTGAGAAAAACATTCTTTTTTTAATTACTGATAAAATCTCCAGCATATAATTGATTACAATCCTAGGATTGGGGTTGTAAAGTGTTATCCTGTAAAAAGAGATGAATAAGCTTTACTGAAAGGGCGTGATGTACAACAATGTGATAGATTCACTGAGCACTTTCCTATACATTGCTCTTAAAACTTCATGAATGTGTAATAGAACACTAAAAGGTAAAACGTAAACGAATGGTTATTACTACCTTAGTGTGGTTTTATATCTACAGAAGTAAGAAATAAAAGTTGAAGCAAAACTGCAATGCAATCCATTCTGTCATCTAATTATGTAAGACACTCTCAGATTCACACAATGTATATGTGTATATTAGTAAATGCTTTTCATTATAGATAATTTATTTTATTTTAATCACAAATATTAAGGATCACATAGTACCATCCAGATAAAATTAAAACAGTTGAGTTGTTTGTTGCAGAAAATCTGACTACAACCACAGGTATCTGGGTTCCATCTCAGCTATCAACAAAGATTTTCAGTAAATACTATTTTTCATCCTTTGTAATAAGTACCTACGCTATTGGGCGGTTTAAGAGCAACACCTTATTACGTTACCTTCATTGATCACCGTAAAACTATCATATTATGCTTCTCCTAATTCAATTTGAGCCAAAAGTTTTTATTTTGCTAGTTGTTTTATTAATATTATTTTTTTTTTAATTAGGTTTATTTATCCATACTTCTGCTTAGCGTAGATATGCAAAAAGACAGAACCCATATCACTCACTGGATAGGTGAAAGGTAGGCAAATATTAGCTTGAAGTTATCAGGGAATCAGGAATGGATGATATAGAGAAATATTATGCATTGAAGAGCGTCCGGAACATACAGGAGTAATGCGGCTTCATATCAGTAAGGAGTTTGTATTTTTGCACTGTTAAACAAAACAAAATTACATAAGTAAACACTTTAGACAGAAGAAGAAACCTTACGAAAAACCTCTGGTGATACCTGAATATATATATATATATATATATATATATATATACTCTTGTTTCACTATTAACATGAGTTTTAAACGATGCCCATTATACACGAATTCATTACAAAACTATATATACAGCGTACTAATACAATATTTATTTATTGTTAGTACGCACTAAGTATCTAAATGGAGGAGAATCTCCAATTGCACAAACTTTTATTAAGTAGTCTAACTATTTTTTATTGAAGCAATTTTATATAATCACGAAAAGGCGAGAACGGATCTGCTCCTAACAAGGGAACTTTAAAACAAATAAAATGTAACAGAGAGTCAGGACCAAAAGTCTAGTAATTTGAGAACTCGTTAGAACTTTCAATATACTTTTCTCTCTCTCTCTCTCTCTCTCTCTCTCTCTCTCTCTCTCTCTCTATATATATATATATATATATATATATATATATATATATATATATATATATATATATATATATATAATGTTTAAGTACTTATGCCTGGGCTCTTTCCTAACCATGTTACTTCTAACGTTACTTCAAAAACTTCCTTTTAATATTAGTAACGGATGAATCTTGGACTCAATTATTTAAGAACAGAATTAAATTGATTTAACAAAATGAATATTTTGTTTCATTTAAAGACATGTAAATATAAATACTTGTTTATGCATAATATTTCTTTTAAAACATTTGCAAATTTTTGTCAATCGAATACAGACAATCATTAGTATATTTTTGAACTATTTTAAAGTTTTTTTTCATTTCAGATGTTAGACAACTACTACTACTTCTACGTAGCGCTACAGCCCGGGGTGGGCCTTAGCTTCCTTAACAATGTCCCGCCATGTACTTCTTTTCCAGACTTCTGTTTCCATGCTGTAATGCCGAGTACCCATAAATCTTCCTCAAGGTCCTGTAGCGATCGTTTTCTTGGTCGTCCAACTCTTCTTTTGCCAATCATAGTGCCATGTAAAAGTTTGTTCGGCATTTTATTGGTGGGGTTCCTTATGATGTAACCCAACCATTCTAGACGTCGTGTTTTAATAAAATGAACCACATTTGCATCTTTGTATTTGGAATACAACTCGGCATTAGATTGAAGCTTCCACACATTTGTTTGTACATCGTGGATAGGATCATAAATGTTTCTCAAAAGTTTACGCTCAATCAATGTCAACTGATTTTTCATCGCGGCGGTTAAAGTCCAGACTCCTCTCCATACGTTAGGACTGGCCGAATTAAAGTTATATAGAGTCGTACCTTAGTGGTTTGAGACAACAGCCTACTTTTAAAGGGCTTTATTTTTGCGAAGTATGCTCTATTAGCTGCTATTATTCGTTTTTGGACCTCATTTATTGTTTTATTTTCATCATCACTTCCGAGCCTAAATATGGGAAACCTTTTTACCTTTTCAAAGGAATATCCATCGATATCTATAGTCGTACTGCTACGCCCTCTGCTTTTACTCATATATTTAGCTAGATAACTAATCGTATATGGTTTCTTTTGTTATTTTTATCATTTGTATTTTCAATCTTGTAATTGATTTTCTACATATATGAATTTATGTTATTTTTACCAGTTAATTTTACAAATAATAAAAGTAAAAGGGATATAAATATTGTTCAAGTATAAAACTATTTCATAACTTTAGAGATCGAATTTCGTAGCACAAATTAAACTAGCATTTATTCTTTAAAGACATTTTAAAGCAAAATATTTTTGTTGCTAACAATAGAGTTACCAAGATGTTTTCCTTGAAAATAAAATTGGTTTAAACTCTTAGCCTGCGCTTATAAAGAAGAGACTACTTCATGGAAGTTTAAGTATTCATTGATTGCAGCACACTCGGAAGTTAAGAGGGTTTAAATAGGTTAAAGATATTTTAGAATCTAGTGTAATATCCTTTCTATAGTGAATTTATGGTATATTTTAAAACATTATTTCAATTTTTTTTTTAAATATTTTTCTTTAACATATTCTTTACTAACCATGTTGCGATTAGCGTTACCTAAAGCGGTTTCTTATCATTATGCTCTTTTGGTATCTTATTATTACAGATCTGAATTGTATTTTTTAAAATATTTATTTTGTTTCATTTAAAGAGATGTAAACAAATAAAGTCCGAAATATTTCTACGTTCATGTCTTTTAAAACATTTGCAAATGTTTTCAATCTAGGGAAAATTCAACAGTCTTAATTTTATTTATTTTCAATCATTTTAAATTGCAGATCCTATAAATTTATTCCTTATTAATATCGTAACTTTTCATTCTGTTTATCATTTTTATTGGTAATTGCTTCTACGTTTTTCTTTTTTTATGGAATATCTATTCGGTAATAGAACAAATATTTCTATCTTTTTAAAACAATAGTTCAATCAGAAATACTGAAAATACCCATGTATAAATGATAGAAAATACAATATAATAAAGCTTTAATTATAGCTTTTCAAGGAATCATTTTTAACTTAGGGCTTATAATATTAATATTATACTACGTAGAATCCGGTTATATTTAGATACTATAATTTATAATTCTCAAAGAAGGCCTGTTGAAGAATTGTAAATATATATTTTTTTGAATTTATTTAAAAAATAATTGTTATTATTTTTTGGTAATATTTACATTTATTTTTTTCAATTTTTTTACGTTATAGTCTTTGTTTATTCCTAAATCGTGTATTAGGTTGTATTACCTAAATGAAGGTATACTATTTCTGTCAGTTAATATAACAAATAGTTAAAGTTAATCCAATTAGAAATAATATTTTATATAAAGTTATTTTATAACTTTAGAGATAGTGTTTTGTAGCACACAACAACGACATTATCTTGATTTTACGACATTATCTAAATTTCGGAAACACTAGAGTTAACATAATGTTATCCTTGAAAATAAAATTGCCTCTATTAAAACTATAACAGAGAGGGTTTTTTATGAAAGACTATGTATTCATTGCAGCACCCTCGGAAGGTAAGAGAGGTTAAAGATTTTGTACCATTGACCTTTTAGAGGCACCCCTTCTGTAATTAATTTACTAGTACGATCGAACAAAAATATTTCCAATATTATTTTTGAATAATAAACCTAAGTAATCAGCACAAAATAATTACCAAAGCTTTCCTATTGTATATTAGAGTGTGTATACGTGTAGAAGTGGCTTTGTAGTTTTAAAGAATATAAACGCTGTAAATTTATAATCTAATACTCACATAGGTTCGTACCATTATTGCTTTCCTCAATGTTTTATGTTGTATTGCAAAAGTACTTCACGCCGCCGGGAGTATACTTTACTCTACAGAAACACCAATAATCCTTTGGTACACTTTAAAGTTTCAGTCAAGCTAGTGAAAAAATCTAATTTCAAAGAATATTTTCCTTTACCAAAACAAGTGATGTAAAATACATTTTTAAAGTCAGTCATGCTTAGGTCAACAACAAATAGTTGTATTTGTGTTACTTTTACGATTATAAAAAAATATTTACATAAATTTTACAGATTCACAGTATTAAGTGGCAAAATAGAAAGCTAAATTATTTTAAAAAATTTAATAATAAATTAAATTATTAATTTAGATTTGAAAAACTGTATTTGCAATTCATATCATCCACTACAAGTTTCAAAAAAAATGTATGTATAGGAAGAGTATGATATATAGAGAAGATTGAAAAATACGTTTACTGAAAAATATTTAAAAATAAAATTAAAAGAACATTATTTGTGTCAATCTTTAGTAGGGTATAGTTATAAAATGAAATATCCAAATGTTTAAAAAAATATGTCATAGAAATTTAAATACTTCCTCAGGATAAATCAGAAGTTAACTATAGTTTTACCGAAAATATATTTTAAATTTGTAAAAATATGGTTAATGCCTCGGAAAAATTAATTCTAAATGATTAGGTATGCATTAAAATCTGGTTGTGTTTAAAATTAAAAACAAATCTGAGAGTATACATTTTAAAATTTAATTTATAGAACAGAAACAGAATATCTCTTAAGAATATGAAATTGAGGAAATAATAGTAAATAAATCGTTAAAATTGCCACAGTTTCAAGTTATAATTTTATGTAGTTTATTTTTATTATTATTATTACTATTATTATTATTATTATTATTTATTTATTTTTTTTTTATAAGAATGCCTTATGCACAGAGTGTGGGTTTCCTCACGACACTGCACTAGGCTTTACATCTGAAAGTTTACCCACTAAACTCGTCACCCTCAAGGCAGATTTCGACCCCGGAACCGCCGAAGCATTACTTCAGGGTGGTGCCTCTTATACTTCCTCCATTATATTACGGATCTAGCCATCCTTCTTCTTTTTTACATCGTAGAATAGATTCGATGTATTTCGATGCCATATTCCAGTTGGATTCCGATGCAAGCATCGTCCGCACAAAGCTCTCTGGGGAGAGACCTGCGGCATGTGTCATCAATCGACTCCTCTGGTCTACGAATCTGGCGCACTCAAAGAAGGTGTGCCTCGAGTCATCCAGTTTGTCGCTACATATCCGGCAGTTCTGGGACAGAACTTTTCCCATCTTAAACAGGTATGCCCTAAAGTACCCGTGGCCTGTCAGGAACTGTGTGATATAGAAGTTCACTTCCCCGTACCTGCGTTCTGTCCATTCCTTTAAGCGGCTTATCAGAAGGAACGTCCATCTACCTGACTGTTCATGATTCCATCGTTGCTGCCACTGGTTCATGGTTTGTGCTCTGGCTCGCTTGACCGCCTCTATTTTGCCTATCTCTTTACTGTTATTATATACAAATTTTCTCTCTTGAGCCAATAGGTCGATTGGCACAACACCTGCCACAACCAGCACAGCTGCTCTGACGTTGAAATCTCCATATTATGATTTTTCCACCCACCTCTCTCACGGAATCCTCCATATTATTCAATTTTTCCTGGTAAATGTGGATACTATCGTTTGGAGAGAAGTAGCAGCTGACGAATGTCAAGTCTCCACTTGTAATCCAAACATAGCCACTTCCAGAACCAGTCTAACTAATCGGAAACTTCCGCAGGTCCGTAATCCAGATTACTGCCATTCCAGATTCATCTTTGTGCCATGATGATTTCCCTCTATGACGGTACGGCTCGCTGATGATCGCGACGTCGATTCCTGTTTCCAGTACCAACTGATCGATCAATCCATCAGCAGCCCGACATCTGTTGAGGTTACCTTGCAGCACCTTCATGCAGGTTTGCCCTTGCCCTTTTTCAAAGCGAGAGCTTCTCAAAAAACTTTACAGGATCCAGATCCTGGCACATGGTTTAGCGGAATATCCTTGAAGCCTTTTTCAGTACAAAGGATACAACGTGCTTCTGTCTTACATTGTGCTGCCTTGTGGTCTCTGTGTCCACACTTTCAGCACGTGTCGCTTCTATTAGGACCCTTGCAGTCGCTCCTTACTTGACCATATTGGAGACACCTGTAGCAGCGACGAACCTCGACTCTTCGTCTAATTCTAGCAAACACCCATCTTACTTTAACCTTTCCTTTCTTTAGGATTTTGATGCCCTGTGCCTCTTCTAGTTCTACAATTGCCAGACATTGTTCTCTACGGTTAGAGCCAAGAGTGGAGACCTTTATCTCCCCTTCAACCTCTTCCCGGTCAAGGGCCTCTTTAACCTCCATTATTATTTTTATTATTTTTATTATTTTTATTACTGTATAGTTTTTATTTAAACGTTTGGGTTTATACAAAATATAACAAATTTTCATTTGTGGATAAAAAGCCGAGTACTGGACTTTTCAAACAAACATATACAGTCTTACGTCAAAGGGCTGTATAAAATGTATTGAATGGAAAAACTTTTTTTATTTAGATATTTTGTTAAAAAATTAATAAAAATTTAATCAGAACAATTTATTGAGTTTTAAGTAACCGTTTTAGAGATTTATTAGTGACGCCATTTATTAGAGAATAATTCAGTGACACCATTTTAAATAGTAAAATGATGTATTGCCATTTAATTGAGAATAAGTTACACAAACAAATTTTACTCTTGGATATAAACAATTCTATGTAGTATAGTAGTGTTACTAGTTTTATTATTTTTAAATTTTCTCACAAAATTGTAATTTTAGAAAATGACGTGGGGCAGTTTAAATAAATTTAAAAAGAGTGATATAATCTCTAGTTTAACTCTACTACGAAGATGGATTACAAACTTATATAATTATCGTTTCTAATTATTCATAAAGTAATATCTTGGATGTTTGTAAGAAAAATGGCGACAAAGTCTGTGTTTTTCGTCAAAATAAATACAAAACACGTATCGTTAAAACATAAACTTATTTTTAAATACAACTAATTAATAAAAAAATCATGGGCTAACCATAACAATCAATATTTAATAAAATCAATGATATTTATTGGTAATACATTTAGGTCAATATGATCCTTATTCATCCTATACCAAACTGACTTCC
>JBAIZL010000002.1:401698853-401753853 GCA_036971475.1 Prosapia bicincta | reverse complement strand
TTAGTGTTTGTTGTAGCATTTGTTGGAATTCCATACCTTCCACTTCAGAATCGTTACTGTAAATATCTATTCCGAAATAGATTCTAATAAATTGACCTAGTTATTAAATATCACATTATTCATTAACAAATTGATATATTAGAGAACTCTGTTTACTAATAAAGTATTGGCAAGTACTATTAATTAACTTACAATTACGTAGTAGTCAGAAATTGGCTAACATTAAGAGTAATATTAACTGATGTGATACCAGGAACTTCTTCATAATTAATTCAGATTTTCTGTGTTTATAAATATATAATAAATTTTATTCGAAAATTTAAAACGATCCTCCAAAAGCCTTTAAGTCCAGTAAACAATTCAACAGGTTTTACCAATGATTTTTCTCTTGGCACAATTGTAGGAGAGGGAGGAGAGAGTACAAGGAGTTATTTTAAATACTACATAGACGTATATAAAAGCAAAAATTTTCGTATACTCATTAGACGTCCTAGTTGAAGACGACATGCTGTAGAGTCACTCCCAGACATTGGTTTATATGTGATGTACGGGATAGAGAAAACAGTTTCATTGAATAATTGTTAATAATATCCAAACCCCAAATATTTTCAGTAAATGATAAACCGGTTGAGCATGAGTCAAAGAACTTTGTTTAAATTATACAACATTTTTTGACTAGAAATTTAACTAGTTCATCATTTTATCATTACTTGTTTCGAGTGCTCAAAAAATTTTGGTAAAATATTTAGGTAAAGAAAAATCCCCTATAACTATTTTTATTGATGACCGATAATCCAAGACTTCTCCTAGAGCTTGCCTTAAAAAATACATTAAACACATTCTCAATTGTACCCGTCGTATAAATGCATGCCTATTGCTTCCCCTTACGACCGTATGCAAATGTCCGGCTTATCACAACGGCAGGGTCTGGTGCTCAAAATTTACCTTGTTCTAAGATTGCCTTTGGTTGTATATTAATAAGTGCAATCTCTCAGTAAATACACTTGTGCTACAGATTATTCTTCTTCGTTCATCGTAAAGCACATTTCGGACTAGTTAATAGGTGACATAACGGAAATATTGTCGTTGAAATAAATATATGTCTATGAAAATTATTAATACAACTATAATTTTAAAACGTAGGATACATTACTTTTTAAGAAGGAAGGAAAGCGTACAAGTTATTTAGTGAAATGTAAAATAATATTTCCATGAATGTTTTGGAGAAGTAGTGTGGGCCAAGTGCAAAAACCAGAAAAAACTAAAAAAAACTATTAAAGTGGTAAGACAGAGACGGAAAATGACTAAAACGGATATATGAACTTGAACAATATCCGATGCTTACAATATTGGGATGAGCAATATCGAACTTTCATAATCACTGATAATAATCGGATAGGAAGAGAACAATACAGAATTCACTATATTTGTCATAAGATAAGAATACATATACGGAATGGATATACAAGTAGTAGGAATCATCGAAAATCATTAAAAAAATGCTTATTATCATATTTGATTTTGCAAAATTAATTTAATGCTGATAAACATTTTTTTAGCATTTTACATTACTATCAATAAACAGGTAAACCAGTTACAATTAAAAATAAGTAGATGTTTAGTCGGTATTTAATCTCTGTTAACTCAACGGATTCAAATTGTGTTTACCGGCTTTAATTACGCCCGGGTTTAATTACGCTTAATTTTGTTTAGGGGGGTACGTTTGCCCGGCGTTGCTTAATTCCTACTTCTAACCAAAAGTCGTACTTCCAAAGTCTAGAAATATTGTACTTTTGTTGACTTTTGATACACTTTTTCTTTGGTGTTTCTATATTTATCTATCTTATTATAATAAATAATTATTCTTAATTTTATATATATGTATATATAATTCAATTATAATTCTTGTATTTGTATTTTGAGTTAGTTCTTTATATATATATATATATATATATATACATAATTTAGACTTTATTGTACTTAAATAGGAATCCAACCTGGTATATTTGGGAAACGACTTTTGAAAACTATGAATTACGTCTTCTCATTTTTAAGCTTATTTTAAGACTTTCAAAAGAGTTTAGTAATAAGTGAGTACAAGAAAACTGTGTTGAAAATTTAAATACATTTTATAAATAGCTGTATAACATATATAATTTTATAATATATATGCATAATTATTAATTTTTTACGCGTTTGTTGTGTGTAAACATCTAAATTTAGCACGAAAAATTCATTTATCTGTACGAAAGATAAGTGTGTTTTTTTACTTACAGTAGTTAATTTCCAAATGTAAACTAATCACGAAATCTTTGCTTAGCATTTATCAATATTATAGTATTATATTATAGTAATATTTCCACAATATTACAGGATTTTGGGAAGTTTTTTTTATAAAGATTATTCCATCGGAATCCAGTAAACATTTATAAAACATGAACAGTGTTCCAATATACGTACTACTGTTACCTATGTAGTCTATAAGTAATTATAAACTGTTTATATGTGTTTATAATTGTAAAAAAACCAAGGCTAAAAAGTTGATTTTTCTCTAGGCTTTAGTATTCTTTAGACCGGATCTAACTTCCGTCAGAACATACATTTCCTATTAGCGCGCTAAGAACTGAACACTGCACGAGGAAAGAAATTGCAACATTTATGCTCCTTTTGCCACTGTAAGAGGTCGTTATATTTTGTACCGTTTTATTTCCGTACCAGGTTTCACTTCTAGGACGTCAGAAATAAAGTTTTAAATTATTTAATGGTTTTATAAAATTAAATAACCTGTATGATGTATTGTTCATACAGAAAATATATAAGAAACCTACAGTCTACCATTATAAAATAGATGTACATTATATTTAACTCATTATCTGTGAATACATCATTAAAAATTATTTTTTTACAGAAAAATAATTCTTTATATATGTCGTGTTTATTGATGCTAATATTTGAATAGTTGAATATTTGTTGCAAACAGTATTTGTAGGTAACAGTTTTTGTAAGTGTTACAACAGTTCAACAGATATTTGTTTTTGTTATACCTGTATGACATAGTCAGAAAAAATGAGCCAAAGGCTTATTCATAATATCCTTTACATTAATTATGTTATTAGAGATAAATAAGGATTTATAGGTCACCACAAGTTACAATAACACCCCAACATATTAATTTTTAAATAACGGAGAGAAGGAAAGCTGGAAAGTGTTTAGTAACTTTAGATAGATGTTGAGAACCTTCTGTTTAAAATAGTTTATTTTATCAATTTAAGACAACTTCAACGACAATGATGGTGCTGTATTCGATACTGAACCATGTTATGTATATTACATATTATATATTACTTTAGTGGAATAAGGGATTATATAAAACTAGTTGAAAATTTTACTTTCGAAATATGACTCCAGAAATGTAGAAAGATACACATAAGAACATTAAATATATTTTTTTGTTTTCATTTAATGTAAAAGTGTATCATCTGTTCATACACAAGTTTATAGCTTTTGTAACAAGACTCATGGTAAATCAAATGTTAATATAGGGGTTTCAGGTCTTAAGAAAAAAATACATCATTAAGGAAAAGCACAAAACTATAACTCCATTAGTTTTTGTAAACAATTATAAAAAAAACAGGGACTGTTTAAATTAAAAGACTATTAAAAGTGCTTTACGGGGTCTGTATTTCATGAGTATTTTGACAGCTTGAAAAATTGTTCTTAGCGGTGAGATTTAAATCTCTACTCCAACCACGATCAAATTTAGAAGTGTTTTGACTAGCAAAATATTTATTTTTGCTATCTATTATGACAAAATATTACCATTGAGTTTCCAATTAACAGATATTCAAATATTATTCAAGAATCATTATGAATATTACATTGTTTATATATTTCCAATTAATAATTATGTTAAATATTTTACTAAATATTTTACTAACATATTATTCTTACACTGAATTAGGACAAATTTCAAAAAAGTGTATAAAATACACGCTCAAACACACACACACACACACACACACACACACACACACACACACATATATACACATTAATGTTTAAAAAGAAATAGTTTAGTACAAAAAATATATATTTAAATATTTAACAGTTATAATTGCAAATCAACTTGATTATTAACATTTTAAAGAAATATATAGTATTTATTTAATATATTTCTAATAAAGCTCGATTTTTCATTTTGAAAGAAGCAATTATAAATTTTATAAACATCCATAACAATATATTTTCACAATTATTTCTTTTCTTACTAATACATAAAACTGACTCTCTGAAATACATGTATCTAAATATTGGTTTGTGATTGAATGATATAGTAAAATAAACTATTTTATGGTTTGATTTTAAAAACTTTTCTTTATAAATGCACGGCATGTCCAGTTATTCAACAATCCTAACGCAATTCAAACAAATATTTTTTTTTATTTATTGTTCTTGAGAAACGCAAGTTTACATGTAAATTTGTTTTAACTATAAATAAAACATTACTTTAAATATTTAGGCCCCATTCAAACATGCCTAATACATATGTGGTCCATTAATGTTCCCTAAACACAATCAAATTCAATTTGTTTGATATAATTACTGAAGTCGTACGTTCGACTTCTATCTTTGTCGGCAGCTTATAGGTTTACTGCCTTCACCATGCGTCAATGAAATAAGCGAAAACACTTCTATGAAGAATTATATTTATATTTTCTTTTCCTATATTTAGTCGCCAACAAATAAAATATCAGCATTTTATTATTAAAATGTTTTCTTGTAAATAACAATTCTTTTTAATGTTCAAAGACAGAAGGAATAACAATAACAACTTTCATTTCAAGGTCACACATTTGTTATAAATCTGATAGTGTAAAATAAAATATTTCAAATCATTATTATTTTTAACACACTTTTTTATATGTCTATGATTTTCTATGTTTACCCAATATATAAAGACATAGCATTAACAGAATCAATACGTTTAGGATAGAAGCCTCCATATATCAAGAATCCCTATAGAATCCATACCTATATCAGTGATGTAAGGAATGTAACTTACTTCATCTTTAAATACTTTACTGTTTATATTTATATTTAAATGTAGCTTAAAATTCTTTTGTGCATTTAATAAATTTCACAATTTAACTCGACGGTTTACTGAGATGGAGCAGGGTTAACACGATCGTCCTAAATATAACTGATGAATGGCAATTCATATTATTTAAGGAAATGTGCATCATTCTTAAGAAACTTTCCGATGTACTGCTACCATTATTAAGCATATTGCTTAGCATTGCTTTAATTAACCAAAACATTTTTTTTTATTATTTTATAAAACAACTGGACTATTAGACCAACTATTAATTTCATTTGTTAAATTCCTACAAGTAAAGTAAATAAAACTATTCCATTATCACTATAATTTTGTATCCACTAATCATAACCCAACAACATTCTAGCTCGAATATTTTAAACACAAACATTGGTGATTTGATTGCCTAACTGGTGGTAGGGAAAACCTCGATGATTTTTGTCTGTAACGTAATGGATTCTTTCCTTCCATCAAATTTACCACTTGGGGTGGAGGGGAAGAGTAGCATTGCCTTTCTGGACGGAAGGGTGACGAGATAGGAAGACTTCGCAAAGTTTCAGATACATCCCATACGATTCATACCCACCGAAGGAGCCCTAGTCAGCGGTGTTTCATAGTATGGCACACCGTTTAGCTCATTTAACACTGCTACGAAACAACTGTTTGAAGGAACTAAACAGGATTTGCGGAATACCTGCATTAATAGATTCGGGACTGATGTAATACAGAAAATCATATGAAAACTAGATTGAAAATCACCTTTAAATACCAGGACTATATAATTAGTATAATTTTAGGACAAAGTATTGTATACGGCTAAAAAAAGTTATCAAACTATTGTTTAGGACTATTAGTTATTATAAATGGGAAAAATAATATATAATGATTTGAGACAAACTTTTTTCGTTTTCTCTTCTGTATTTTTAAAGAGTGATTTTCTCAGCCATATTTCTTGTAGCAAGTAGTTCCCTCCCTTCACTCAGGCGAGAGCAGGTCTCAGGTAAGCGGTATGACACCTTATCCTTAATCCTTATACAAGGCAATATATCCTTTCCTTAATCTTCTATTTATAAAGTTACTTTAGGATGCTGAGGATGGATAATGGTCCGTACCTTAGCCGTATGTAGGAGTTACATAGAAACTCACCCTAATTTCTCCTTCCTACAACGGGTAGGCCTAATTTATAAAGTCTCGTTCAGTATGCTGAGGATGGATAATGGTCCGTTCCTTAGCCGTATGTAGGAGTTACATAAAAACTCACGCTAATTTCTCCTTTTTACAACGGGTAGGCCTAATTTATAAAGTCTCGTTCAGTATGCTGAGGATGGATAATGGTCCGTTCCTTAGCCGTATGTAGGAGTTACATAGAAACTCACGCTAATTTCTCCTTTCTACAACGGGTAGGCCTAATTTATAAAGTCTCGTTCAGTATGCTGAGGATGGATAATGGTCCGTTCCTTAGCCTTATGTAGGAGTTACATAGAAACTCACCCTAATTTCTCCTTTTTACAACGGGTAGGCCTAATTTATAAAGTCTCGTTCAGTATGTTGAGGATGGATAATGGTCCGTTCCTTAGCCGTATGTAGGAGTTACATAGAAACTCACCCTAATTTCTCCTTTTTACAACGGGTAGGCCTAATTTATAAAGTCTCGTTCAGTATGTTGAGGATGGATAATGGTCCGTTCCTTAGCCGTATGTAGGAGTTACATAGAAACTCACCCTAATTTCTCCTTTTTACAACGGGTAGGCCTAATTTATAAAGTCTCGTTCAGTATGTTGAGGATGGATAATGGTCCGTTCCTTAGCCTTATGTAGGAGTTACATAGAAACTCACCCTAATTTCTCCTTTTTACAACGGGTAGGCCTAATTTATAAAGTCTCGTTCAGTATGCTGAGGATGGATAATGGTCCGTTCCTTAGCCGTATGTAGGAGTTACATAGAAACTCACGCTAATTTCTCCTTTTTACAACGGGTAGGCCTAATTTATAAAGTCTCGTTCAGTATGCTGAGGATGGATAATGGTCCGTTCCTTAGCCGTATGTAGGAGTTACATAGAAACTCACCCTAATTTCTCCTTCCTACAACGGGTAGGCCTAATTTATAAAGTCTCGTTCAGGATGCTGAGGATGAATAATGGTCCGTTCCTTAGCCGTATGTAGGAGTTACATAGAAACTCACCCTAATTTCTCCTTTTTACAACGGGTAGGCCTAATTTATAAAATCTCGTTCAGTATGCTGAGGATGGATAATGGTCGTTCCTTAGCCGTATGTAGGAGTTACATAGAAACTCACCCTAATTTCTCCTTTCTACAACGGGTAGGCCTAATTTATAAAGTCTCGTTCAGTATGCTGAGGATGAATAATGGTCCGTTCCTTAGCCGTATGTAGGAGTTACATAGAAACTCACCATAATTTCTCCTTCTTACAACGCGTAGACCTATTTATACAGTCTCGTTCAGGATACTGTGGATGGATCTTGGTCCGTTTCTTAGCCGTATGTAGGAGTTACATAGAAACTCACGCTAATTTCTCCTTTCTACAACGGGTAGGCCTAATTTATAAAGTCTCGTTCAGTATGCTGAGGATGGATAATGGTCCGTTCCTTAGCCTTATGTAGGAGTTACATAGAAACTCACCCTAATTTCTCCTTCCTACAACGGGTAGGCCTAATTTATAAAGTCTCGTTCAGTATGCTGAGGATGGATAATGGTCCTTTCCTTAGCCTTATGTAGGAGTTACATGGAAACCCACCATAATTTCTCCTTCCTACAACGGGTAGGCCTAATTTATAAAGTCTCGTTCAGTATGCTGAGGATGGATAATGGTCCGTTCCTTAGCCTTATGTAGGCGTTACATGGAAACCTACCATAATTTCTCCTCCTTACAACGGGTAGGCCTATTTATATAGTCCCGTTCGGGATGCTGAGGAAGGATAATGGTCCGTTCCTTAGCCGTATGTAGCAGTTACATAGAAACTCACGATAATTTCTCCTTCTTACAACGGGTAGGCCTAATTTATAAAGTCTCGTTCAGGATGCTGAGGATGAATAATGGTCCGTTCCTTAGCCGTATGTAGGAGTTACATAGAAACTCACCCTAATTTCTCCTTTCTACAACGTGTAGGCTTAATTTATAAAGTCTCGTTCAGGATGCTGAGTATGGATAATGGTCCGTTCCTTACCCGTATGTAGGAGTTACATTGGAAACCCACCATATTTTCTTCTTCTTACAACTTGTAGGCCTATTTATAAACTCTCGTTCAGGATGCTGAGGATGGATAATGGTCCGTTTCTTAGCCGTATGTAGGATTTACATGGAAACTCACCATAATTTCTCCTTCTTACAACGGGTAGGCCTATTTATAAAGTCTCGTTTAGGATGCTGAGAAAGGATAATGGTCCTTTCCTTAGCCTTATGTTGGAGTTACATGGAAACCCACCATAATTTCTCCTTCCTACAACGGGTAGGCCTATTTCTAAAGTCCCGTTCAGGATGCTGAGGAAGGATAATGTTCCTTTCCTTAGCCTTATGTAGGAGTTACATGGAAACCCACCATATTTTCTTCTTCTTACAACGGGTAGGCCTATTTATAAAGTCTCGTTCAGGATGCTGATGATGGATAATGGTCCGTTCCTTAGCCGTATGTAGGAGTTACATGGAAACCTACGATAATTTCTCCTCATTTTAACTGGTAGGCCTATGTATACAGTCTCGTTTATTACGTTGGGGATGAATAATGGTCCGTTCCTTAGCCGTATGTAAGAGTTACATAGAAACCTACCCTAAATTCGCTTTCCTAAAACGAGCAGGCTTATTTATAAAGTCTCGTTCAGGATACCGGTGATGTAAATGGTCTGTTCCTTAGTCGTATGTAGGAGTTACATAGAAACCTACCCTAACTTCTTACAACGGGTAGGCCCATTTATAGGAAAGATGAAATGCATGATCGCACTCTACTATGTATAGTGAAGCTAAGCAACCCCGTTAATAGTGACAATAGCCTATACGTGTAACTACCTCTGTTTCCTCGGAATTGTATTCTATCCTATCTCCTAAGCACGTGTTGCACTTGAAAGCGATAGTAAATAAACTAATAGTAAATCAAAAGCTTATGTTTAATATTTTGTATCATTTAGCCCATTCTACTTCTCCATTTTATGTTTTGGTTTGTTAATTTGGCAACATTTATTCATTTGATAAAACAACATGAACTGCAAATGTTACGTAATTCAACAACCAATTTGAATGAAAGTACGGTTTAAATGTGACACTTCAACCGGTTTGAATATTGTTGTTGAGGGATAGATATCTTTCTTAAATTAGTAACTGAATATGCACTAATAAATAACATGCTTACCAAATGCGTTATCACAATTTACAGTTCTATAAAAAGGAGTATAGTATAGGCAACATAACATTTTAATCTCTTTATATATCTTCATGGGAAATGGTATTTTTAAAATATCATCTACGTTTAGAATTTATGAAAAGAAAACTTCGTAAATGTTATTCACTTCTAAGGTCGGCGAAATTAGACATTATGTTTCACATACTTTTTAAAGAAAGAAAATCTTTCAATGTTTATTTATTCATTTAATCAAATTTCTCTCTCTGGTATCGCATTCAAATTGTGTTATACTTTGTCTAAATGTTAATGTTTTTTTAAGATGTTTTTATTCCAACCGTTGCCAATAATTAAAGTCAAATTAAAACCTTTTCCGGAATAAGGCAAAGTAAAAAATTAATTAAAAACTTTCCTTTCGAAATATGACTCCAGCAATTTAGAAAGATAAACCTAAGAACGTTTAATATCTTTTTTTTAAATTTGTTTAATGTAAATTAGTTTTTTTAACATTTCATACACCATTCCTACAAAGATAAAGTGTTTCAAACATACAAGCAAATTTTGTATTTGAATAATAGCATATTAAATATTTAAATAATTGAATTTAAATAATTTAATAATAATATTTAATAAAATGCGTTTAGTTCCGTTAGGCTCAAAATGAATTTGTTTCGCTATCTTGTATTTTTAGGAATATTGTGTTGTGTTGCCTTTATAAATTTATTTCATTACATTTTCGTTTTTACATATGCTTCCCAGGTACATATAGAAGCAGTGACTTATATGTAGTCTTTCCTGATGTCCTATATAATCTCTAAGTACTTATTGGAGTTATTTAAAGTATCTATTTCCAAATTATTTATTTCAATAAATCATTAACAATATCAGACAAATTGATCTTATTTAGAATTAAAGACAGCGGTTTAGTCAGATATTTATTTTTTTGTAAATTTAATAAGACGTTTAAAGAACATGTGTGTATCATAACTGTACATGATTAAACAAATATCCTACCTCACTATCTAACTCAAGTAAGGGATATAGATAATACAAAAATACATTGAAGGAAAATAAATAGTAAACCACAATAAGGGGTTGATAGGTACCGGAATTATAGTGCAATCACTGTAATTATTTATATTACCTACACAACTCTAATTTTGAATGCAAATTTTCAAAAACAATTTTTTTTTATATAACCTATTACAAAATATTTTTTTCCTAAGAACTATTATCTAAATAATACATACTTTTCTTATGTTTAAAATATTAAAGAAACTCATTATTACATATTTTATCCAATTTTAATTTTTAATCTTTTATATTAAAATTAGTGTTATTAGGGGTTAGATCTCGCATTAGTTTACCATGCATAGTTTCTACATCACATATAATGACTAACGGTTTGCCCATTGATTGGAGAACCTGTTTTTATTCAGATGGAAGTGAAATCTCGTTTCATGTTTTTAGATAACAATTTCCATTTAATTCTTTCAAATATTTAGATCTCAGTGTAACTATTATCTGTAATATGCCAGGGGACGTTGACCATATTCCTTAATACCATCTTCTGGAACATCTGATGAATTCCTACATTAGATTCTTTTTCCATTACTAGAGTCGACTGCTTTAGTTTATAGAGTGGTAATTTGTTATTTGATTTTTGCTTTGAGTTTTTTCCAGGAGCGAAAGTACTTACAATATTTGATATCTAGTCCCCCTTTGTTATATTTTATGTGGTTCCTTCATCTTGTCTTAGCATCTAGGTTCATTCCTAAACCCTTTGCATTATTGTCGTATATCTTTCATAGTTATAATATAATCTAACAACAGCCCGCTTTCACCCTGGGGTACTTTGCTTCGATTTCTTAGAGAATATTCTCCTTTTCTTGTTTTATCTTGAATATTCTGTGTATAGAGTATATTATTTATGTTACATATATTTTTTAAACTTTTTATTTAATATGTATCAGCATTGCATGCATTACCTAATCGAATGCCGGAGACACATGCAACACTAAGCCCTTCATCTTCCAAGACTAAGTATATTATATTTGTTACTCTATGAACTTGGCCTATGGTGAAATCTTTTCTCTAAATCTGAACTCATATACATAAAGATAATGTTGTAGAAAGTGAACTAATAAATGAGAAATATACAAAATTGTTACCCTAAGAGTGAAAAAATATCAATAAGGAGTAATCTGAATTAAGAGTTAATTTAACACTCCATCATTATTAGTGACTTGATAAATTTAATACCACGATTGTAAATTCATCTATATTTAACCCAATTGTGTCGCTTGGGAAACACTACTGTGCTAAGAAATCAACTCCGCGTAGGTTTAAAAAAATTAATAATGCCACTTAGCACAACCATGACTGGTTTTATAATACAACAATTTCAAATTTGGAGATAGAGATTCTTAGGACGATTTATAGAAGAAATATGAAAACAATCAATATTTATCAGATTTTCAATTTGTGTAGTTAAGAAAAATGACTTTACAAACGTGTGACATAAGAAATCATTGCAAAATATGTTTCACTTTGGAAATGTAAATTTATTTTATTCTAAACATACAGAAGAAAACACTTCCTCTACTAAGACACCAGGTAGAGTTAAACAATATTCTCTGAGTAGCAACAACAATAAAAAATTGTATTTAAAATAAATAGTTCCTCCCACCCTCAAAAGCATTAATTCGTTATGCGCATTTTGATGAAAAACCAATCATCTTTAAAAGAAATGATTCTTATATACCAGAATAAATATGAAAGAAAATATTGTTTCAATAACGAAAAATAAAATTCCCAAATGAGAGCAAAAATATTTTAGTCTGTTCATAACCAAGTCTATACAGTTGTAACAAACTCGTTTGAAATAAAATGCTAATATAGTGGTTTCAAGTCTCAGGGAGAATAATAAATAATTAAAGAGAGAACACTAAACACGATTCGTTCACTTTTATAATGTTTTAAAAGTAGAGACTGTTAAAAGAAAAAGATTACTAAAGTACCCTATGGGGTCAGTATTACATGAGTATCTAGAAAGCTTGAAAATTTGTTCTTAGTTGTAAGATTTAAATCTCCAACCATGATCGCGTTTAAAGATTAATTTGACTTTTATGAAGTACCAGTTTTTTTATGTAAGATTGGCAAATTAGTAAAATATTTATGTGCACTAGCTATTTCACATAATATTAACAATTATATTTCAATCAAGAATATTAAAACTATTATGAAAATCAATTGTTACTGTGACAAACAACACAGACTGTAACCCAAAAAGCTGTCTTTTGTTTAGCTCAATTAGATTTTTCCTCCTAATGAATATATATATATATATATATATATATATATATATTCATATAATATATATAAACATATATAACACACACACACACACACACACATATATATATATATATATATATATATATATATATATATACATATAATATATATAAACATATATAACATATATATATATATATATTCATATAATATATATAAACATATATAACATATATATATATATATATATATATATATATATATATATATATATTAAAAATTAAAAAGTAGTTTTTATTTTAATGAAATGAAGCCATAGTTTTGGTGCCCCTTACATTAGCACCAGCACTGCTTGAAAGTACAGTTTCTTTTACCAGACCATAAAGTCCTATTTTTATATCAATAATCTTTTATATCATTTTTAATTGATTATATAAAATATCCTTTATAATATTTTGATGCCATAAATTGTATTTTATTAGATAACCGGTAACTCAGTCTTCAACTTTAAAGATACAAATATTGGTATTTAATAGAGACAAGACTGACACAAGAACCTAATAGACTTCTCCATTCAATAAATATACCTTGCATTCTCCAGTGGATCCCTGCTCATGTCGGAATTAAGGGTAAACAGTGTGTAGATGCCCTTGCATCAAACCTTGCATCAAACCTTGCATCAAATCTACATCAATCAGCATTTTAGCAAAGTAACTATCCCCGATCTAACTTGCCCAAGAAACCTCTCCTCTACAATAGCTAGGTTACGTACTGCAATTTTAAGGACATAAAGATATCGTCAACTAATGAACAATCTTATCCCATTTTCAAGTACTGTCTTCTAGCACAACTAACTCCAGATCATTTTTTTGGCTGCCAAGCCTCTGTACAATCCAACCTTCAACATGAAGCACCACCAATTGAAATAATTCATAACCATTGGGCTCCAGAAATGACAGATCATGTCATCAGGACGTTTGGAGGAACCTAAACTTTTTGCACTTTGCATATCTATAGACACGACCACAACCACATCAATATTGGATACATTTTCAATAGCTTAAGAGAAGGTAGGAGGAGAAACAGAAACTGACATGAGTATGAAAAGCAAAACTTGAAGAAACAGACACAAGTAATTATATATTGTTCGTGAAATATGACAAAAGATTGTTTTTGCGAATTTAAGAATTGTATTTTACTTCTCTGTGTTATTTCTGGATGTTCTGTATAAGGTATGTATAAATTATTTTTTTATAGGTTCTGACTAATAATTATACAATTAGAGCCCAATTTTTTTGATGCAGTGTGTTCACTTGTGTGTAGAGATAGCATTTCTATAAAGATGCGTGCTTATACGAAATATTTATAAATCTTGTATGCAATTGCTTATAGTTATTTTCAATATAGACAGTTAATTAAATAGGCTAGTATATAAATGTGAAATAAATGTATAGAGGTATCAAAGGTATGCCCTTATAGTACATCATTACACAATCGTATCTTTGTATTCTTTCATAAAATAAAAGAACTTTCTGGAGGTTTTAATTCAATCTGAAAGTTTTAAATAAAACTAATTTTTCTCTTTATTTCTCTATTTGTCTATTTTATATATCCGCACTATATGTAGATACACGGCGTTTTGTTTTTCTAGACGCTCTTACAGTTTGGAATCGTTTGTTTAAAAGTGGGATCAGCATCTGTTGCCGTCTAAGGCTGATACATTGATTTTCCCTCGGCAAACATCTTTGCCGGTTTTGCTTTAAAAGATTTACAATAAATATTTTCGTTCTATTAAACTGTCAAGAATTTTTAAAGTATTTTAATTTTGAAATTTAAATACTAATAATTTTAAATGGAAAACTACTTTAGATATAAAATAATTTGTTTTTGCAAAGCGTAACAACAAGGTTCAACATTAAAAAACAAACCATGACTATTTATATGGCCATATATATATATATATATATATATATATATATATATATATATATATATATATATATATATATATATATTTATTTATATATATGTATAACCAAACTGAGGACATATACCAAATTAACAAAAAATGTACAGGTACAGGATATATTTACTATTTTTTTATTATTCAAAGTTTTTATAAGGATCCAGGAACATGTATTATTTATGATTTTGGAAAATGAGATTTGAAGGGTAAGAATTTAGAAAAATTCTTGTTTTTCTATATTCTTAGTTTTGATATACTATACGTATTTCAATAAATTATGAGAATTATAATAAATATTGGTTTAGAATTTCTATTTATATTTCTATAAAAGCAATTAATATTATTTAACTAATAGTATGGCCATGAATTTATAACGCGAATAATATATTGGTGTAAATCAATGCCAGTTTAATTTTCCCACTTAAAAAGGGAACTTTTTCATTAAAACATGTTTTTTTTTATAAAGAACCCTACTAAAATATCATTATCTTACCAATTAGATTGGAATCCATTATTATCTATACCATTAAAACTCTTGATTTTATTTAAAATCTTTTTAAAAAACTAGAACCTCTCGTCGTGAAAAGGTTTTTTGATAAAATTGGTTTCCACTTCTACTCGTATTAGTGATTTGAATGAACGTTGAAGAACCCAAACTTGTATTTGTACGAGAGTTTAGCTTGTAATTCATCTAGTCGTTATAAATTAAAGCAGACATTTAGCAAAACGTAATTGGTTGTTATTCCATCTGGTTAGAAGTTAAACTTGAACGTTTACTTATATTGAACCTGCTTCTCTTAAATCCATCCCTTCAAGATTAAATTTCAAAGACCTAACATGCTAATGAATACTTTCTATGGGAAACCTTTTACATCAAAGAAATACCATGCTATTTAAGTGGCTTTAAAGACTGATTTTCCTTTGCCAATTCTGTAATAATTGAGATTTTATTTCATTTTATTAAAGAACATATACACTTACGTAGTTACCTATAGACCTACAGATGGCTGTTCCAATTGGAGTGTGTCTTGTCGAAGTCCTTTAGGTTCCGATCTAGAGCAGTGGTTTCCATAATCTTTTCATTCATTGCTACCTTAAGGTAAACATTTTTTCTGTAAGGTGCCTCTATCGAAATGTGGCTATTATAGTAGTATTAGTTTAAGTGATTTTTAACCGACTTCGAAAAAAGAAGAGGTTCTACATTCGATCCGCACGTTTTTTTTAATGTTTGTTCTACGATAGTGTTTGAGGTATTGAAACGATTAATGTGAATTTGCTAACAAGTTTAAAAAAGGGCAATTCTTGTGATATCCAATTTATAAATTTAGTGTTTTTAATCTATGTCCATAGATTTAGAGTCACCACAACCACGTTGTATAAACAAAATAGTTGACCAATTGCAATGAAGTTTGGAGATTCGGTAAATGTAGAAATAGAAAGAATATTAAGACTAAAGATTAAGAAAGGCGAGTAGTCCATACATTAATCTGATAGGGCCTACAAGATAAAAGGATGGTACAGTGCTGACTTATTTGGATGCACGAACCATCATCGCAAGGACTATGCCAGATTATGAGGGCAGTTTGCTGATACAAGAGTTATCAACATGTTGTGGAGGAATAACTTTATGTCCAGTTTTGTTTTGTCCAGCAGCTTTTGAAAGGTCCCGTTGGAGTATCGCGACTTTACCGAATTCTTGCTTAATACGTTCGCTGCGGCTGAACTTGGGGTATACCTTGTAACGGTCTTGAAATTTTTGCTAACAATTTTTTAATTTAATTTATTGAAAAAAGACAGTTTTCAGAAAAAAAATAATTTTAATGCTTTTAAGGTGATAATATGTAGTCATAACTTCGGAAGCCAATAGGCTTCCGCAGCGCTGCTAAAAGGTCACATTGTAAGAAAAATTTTACTTATGACTATTAATTGTCATATATCGTAAATAATAATGAAATAAATAATTTATCAGAAGAAAAAAACCATTTTGAATGCTTTCCAGCTATTATTATGACGTCACAGTTATCGGGAGCCGATAGGCTTTCACAGTACCGCTAGAAGATACCAATGTAAAAAAATACACTTTACCTATTTATTGTTATATCTATATATATATATATATATATATATATATATATATATATATATATATATATATTCTGTCGAGTAAATGGTATGTCTCTCATACCAATAGTGTTATAATGACACCAAGTAGGGTTGTAATGTTCTGAATCATCATCATCTAACTCACTTTCATTGTCTGTAGACATAGGTTCACCATCTAGATCGGCGGCATCAATGTCACTGGACTCATCAAAGGAACTAGTCTCGGAGTAGTCACCAACATCGTTCAAAGCACTATTTACATTTAAAACCATGTCCCTAGATGTACCAGCCATTATTTTACAGAGATAAAACACTAAAACTAACACTATTTATTTACAAAAACAAATGAATAATATACGGTCCTTTCGTAAGCGAAATGGGAAACTATGGCTACACAAGAAACACACGTACACACTCACCACGCTGCGAGAGAAACAGCAAACTAAACTTATAACTGCAGTCGTAAACCTGACACTTAACGAATATTAACAAGAGAAGTTTATAGGCTTTTGCCGTACCCGAGAAGCCCCCATTCGGAAGCCGATAGGCTTTTGCCGCAGCCAACGTGTTAAGGGCAATTGCTATAGATTTAGAACGGTACCTTTCGGAATAAACATCAGTCTCGCCAGTCTAACTAGTCTATGTTATTTGCCTATGCTTATCTAAAAATGTTGAAGAGCACCTTAGACAATTGTAACTAATTTTTAAGTCATTTTCAGAAGCAAACCCAACGATGAATTTGGAGAAATCAAGTTTTGTCGAAAGTAATTGGAATATTTAGAACACGTGCTCTCAACGAAAGGAGTTTGCCATTTAGAGGATAAAGTGCAGGCTATTAAACAATTTCCAAGACAAAAAAATGCCCTTCAGGTCAAAGTTTTTTAGGACTAGTAAATTTCTACAACAGATTCTTGGCAAAGAACGCGTCTATCACTGCCTACAACAATTATTGAATAAGGGTAAAACGTATAAATGGGATTAAGAGAAGGAGATGTGCTTTTAAGATACAAAAGAGCAGTTTTTAAAGGATGTTATGTTGAGCCATGTGATGGCAAATCAGCGCTATTACCTGCAGTGCGTTGTCAGTGATTTTGGCTGGTAACTATTCCAGTATGATGGAAATAACAACTAGCAATTTTTGCGTATAAAATAAGAACATTTAAAGACGCGGAGGGTAACTATATGACCGCAGAGAAGGACTCTTGACCATAGTACACCCCTTAAAAAAGTTTCAATGCTATGTTTCTGGAAATCCGTTAACAAATATAACCGACAATAAAGCAATATTTAAAAAAACCGGTGGACAATTTTACACGCCAGAATGAGTCGCTGTGTAATGTCAATTCAACAGTACAATATTGAAATACAACATTGTAAGGGAAGAGACAACGTGGTAGCTGATACTCCAGGCAGGAATCCAATTCAAGGGACCGATTAACCACCAAAATCACACATTATTAAAAATACCAAAAATATTTTAACTTTCTCTTTTAAAGCAACACAAGGATATTCAACATATCTAAGAGAAAGACTAGAAAACATTTAATAATACAGAGTTTATTGACTCAGACAATCACCTAAATGCACATCACAAAATATTGGAAGATGATATATACTGTAAAGTGAAGGGAAAATGTAAATATTTAGGAAAGCCTAAAAGACAAGCTAATTAATGAAATTCATCAGGATTTTGATCATATTGGGGTAAACAAATGCTACAGAAGATTTTAAAAAAAACTTTACTATGGTCAATTATTTAAGGATATCAAGAAAGTCATTTGGGTTTGTGTCAGATGTAAAAGAGGCAAGTATGATGTTAGGAACCGTAATCGGGCTGCCTAAGAAAGGGGAGATGCTCTCATTTGACTTTTGTGGACCGCTTCCTATAACCATATATGGTGCACAATACATATTACTGGCAGTCGACTTGTTTAAAAAGTACGTTACGCTTTACAAAATAAATAGCCCACAATGACCTTAAAAACTCCTACTTTAAGCAGTACGGAACACCAAAAACCTTTATCAACCTTTATAATTGAAAAGAGTATATCTTACAAAGTATTTTAGTTATAATTGAATGTAAAGTTAGGAAGTTAATTTATTTAAAGTTACCGTATGATAAGTGATCCGAAAGGTAAACTTCACGTTAAAAAGTTCAAGTAGAAAAACAACTAATATACTTTCAATGTGTTCGGATATAATTCAACGAACTATCGTGATAATAGAGGCGTAAATGTTGACAGGGGGCAGTCATAAACCATAAAAAAGTATAAGTTAGTACAGTGGAGTTTATTAACAGACTATTTCGCTAAGTAGTTTAATTTTATTATAAGATAATTAGTAATATTTATTGCTTTTGTAAAAGTAGTTAAATTTTGAACTATTGGCTAGATTGGACTACAGTGTATAGAGACTGAACATCAAACACTTAATTTAATTTCACGTATTGGTAAAAATAATTTATTTACGTTATGATGTTCAAATTGAAGGGAGTTTTAAAACAATTGCTATTCAGTAAAAAAAAAATTATATTTTTATTTAATGTGTATTTCAGATTGGAAATTTGTTTTTCAAGGACATTATATCATTTGTGGAAGGTAAAAGAAGTAACAATATTATGATTTAAGGAATAAATTAAGTAACAATATTATAATGTGAAGGAAACAACAAGATGCTGGCAAAGTTTGATTGATTAGGAATTGTAGCATTAAGTAAAGTAGTAATAAAAATACGAATAACTAAATCTAAAATATTAATGTGATATATCTTGTTAATACAACTTTATTGCTTTATGAAATGAGTTGAATAATTGTATAATGCATTAGGCCAAGTAATATATTACAGACGTAGGTTTTGTATCTAGATTTAGTAATTAATTTTTAACAACAATCTTGATTTTATTTATAATTTTAGGATAATCAACTATATAAATTGATATTAAATGAATGTCGTTTGGTAACAATAGTTTCGGAGGACCAATAATTATTACAATTATATAAATTAATAGTTTGTACTTTTACGTGCACCGTGGAATACACACTTATCACACTCGCGTATTAAATAAGCTATTTCTGGCCAGAAAACTTGTTCGTATTCCACGCACTGGTCACATTCGGTATAAACCTTAATAAAATAGTTACATTCACGTATTCTAGTACCTAACGTACGGAGATTGGAAAGTATAATAGTGTACTAGAAAGTAGGGGTATCTGTCTACACTCCCGAAAGGTCTAACTAGCACTGCGGTTCAAACGGCAGAACCAACCTTATCACGGGTGAGCTTTGTCTGACTTTGGCGGCGGGTTTAAATAAAGGAAATGAGTCTATATTAATTTTAAATACGTAACAAATGTATTAATTCAGTAAGTATGTAAATAAACATTAATGCATAAATAAATGGAAAATTAGATATAATATTTAAAATAAATGGAAAAAAATTAAAAATTGTTGATAGGGTACTTTAAAACGAAATTAAATTAAGTTGAGAAACTGTTTGTAAAATATTTCAAATTTTGAGATCTTAGCACACTGTCACTATCTAACAAAGGGAATCGAGTTGTAAATCTTTTGGCCAAAAACTATTACTGACGCACCTGGTATACCACAAATATTAATATACTTTGAAAGGTCTTATTGTAGTTAAAGCAAGACACGACTCGATAACTGGAGAGATTATATAGTTGGGCATCTAGAGACCATCCAGATTAATGGTGAGAAGTCCCTAAAGTGCAGAATTGTAATCCTTTTGGCCAAAAACTATTACTGACGCACCTAGTATACCATAAATATTAATATACTTTGAAAGGTCTTATTGTAGTTAAAGCAAGACACGACTCGATAGCTGGAGAGGTGATATAGTTGGGCATCGAGAGACCATGCAGGTTCATGGTGAGAAGTCCCTAAAGTGCAGAAAAATCACGTCCAGCAAACACCTGTATCTTGGAAAAGTTCCAGATGTTCTCACCCAAGACAAAGAGAAAGCGATGTAGAATGATGTTCTGATAGGGTGAAACAAATTTAGCGGCATAAGGAAGCCAAGAGGTAATGAAACCTGTAGGAAACGATCCAAAGGGAAAGAGAGAGAGCAGTCAAGTTCCAGGACTCAAGAGTACGTCAAATTAAATTTTGGTAAAAAGTTCAAAATAAAAGTTTAAAAAAGTAAAGTTGGTAAAGTAAGAGTATTAAGTTGTATCAAGTGTGGGAGATAAAAAAGTAGTAAATGCGATTATTAAGGGTGATATTACGAAAATAAAGTCAGTATCTGTACAGAAGCATTTGGAGTTAATAGAAAAAGTGAAATTGAAGAGAAATATTATTAAGTGAAATATGTGATTAAGTGAAGCGAAACAACGTGCCATGCAAGCAATATGAGTCAACAACTATAAGTATATTTGATATTAAATTTAAAGCCGACTCTTTAAATTCGGAAATATTAGGATTTGTACAACCTTTTCGTTATCTTCTTTAACCAATAAACATTAATTAAAATATAAAATTTATCAAACCAAGTTCAGAAACCTATACACACCTAATAGTTCAAGATTTAAAAGGTGTTGAGCATGCATTGAAATGCAATTGTAATTTAATTTCAGGTTATTGTTCTGGGCACGAGGGTGATGTAAAAACGTATGTCGTCGATCTGTCACGTGGTCGACATACCAGGTAACGCGGGAAACGCGCTGTACTTGATCCTTTGTATCTTTTAAACTATAAAAGATAGAATAACCAAACAAATGTTTTTAAACTTACAAAAATAAAGGATTCAGTAATGGTCCTTACGTAAAAACGGATAACTATTATACCTACTGAGTAAACAATTATTACTTTAAAAAATATTACTTTTACTTTCGTTTTTTTAGTGAATTTCCATTTATTACGGTGAACGTAAGCTGGAGACCAAGATTAAAGTTTGTTTAGAAAAATATATGCTGTTAAGATACTTTTTTCAAAATTAAAATATCTTGTAAGAGGAAATTTCAGAAAAAATTTCAAAAACATCTTTGTTGTAAAGTCTATATTTCAAGATACATTTAAACGGAGATAATTAGTTATCTAACAGCTCTGTCTCGCATTAAAAATATTGCTAAACAGAGAAAGTACCCAATCTGAATAATCGACTATTAGGTAAATATGAAATTAAGCCGACAGATAAATCTGGGCAGAACTTGCTAATACAATAATTGATTGTCTGTTGACTGAGTGATAAGTTCACTGATACGTATACTAATAATTAACTGACGAATTAGCTGGGGAATCCTTTGACAATATATATCCCGATGTTTCACTAATTGCTAATAATCTCTATTTACAAACGGAATAATTGAGCCTCGTGATTTACGACAGGTTGTATTTAGTAAACACATTATATTTTAAAAATAAGTTTTGTTGTAAACTATTTTGCTTTGCGATGTATTGTTTCTAAAGTAATAGAAAATTGTTAAACATTTCTCAATTTTAAATTGAAAGAGAGAAATATATTACTCTTATTGAAGAAATACCTTTTACAAGTTTTAATTTATTTTAAATATAAATTTTATTTTAATTTAATTTACGCCAGTGGTTTCTAATTCAGTAGCAGTGTTTAACAGTAATATTTGGACAGTAATTGGAGACTGTTCGGTCTTGAGTACTGTCAACACCTCATAGCCTAAACCCTTCTGTTAGCCTTGATACATTTTATTTCGGTGTATGTAAGGGATGTTAATTGGAACTTGAAAACTTATATCCAATTCTTCCACTACTTAAAAATAATTTAATTTAGAAAATTTCTCAGGCCTAAATGTTATTTTCGATACAGTTATAAGAAACAGTGAATAATACGTGATTATTGATTTTCCTAATTATATGCAAATCACACTAGAGACATTTTTTAAGATTTGATGTATAAATAATCTACACATATAAAGACCGATATAAATAAATAAAAACGTAAATTATGTTTTTTTCCTAATAAATATACATAACAAACTAATTAAAAACTCGCTATGTTCTTTATACATGTAGAATCATTTAGTTAATTTTGAACAGTTTATTTCGGATTTAATTTTTATAATAGTTTTTGTTGTTTTCTTTTACCAACCTATGTTGTTTTTGTGAATTAAACCATCACATTTGTAATAAGGTACTTTGTACAATTTCAATATTATTTTTAAAAAAAAGCTGTCAGTTTTAGCTATTTATTTTATTGTATGTAATTCTTTTTCAATAATGAACTATATTGATAGGATTTGATGAATTTAAAAACACCAGAATATACAAAACATAACTATATTTCATGGCACTAAATTGAATAGTAGGTTAGCGTGTATAAAATAGTATGCAGTTCTATATTGGAGTGTTCGAAGATCATGAAGGCGTAGGTAGCTTGTATTGATCAGGTATAGCGAATGGTTAAAATAATTGCTTCCTTTTGAGCGTTAAGACATCTCAGGGGATGGAAACTATTTTATATTTACTACACATGTGTGCACAATTTTGTACCAAATTTGGGAAATAGCGCTATTTATTGAGAAAAAATATAATTTCTATGCAACTTACATTTTCATATATATTCTTTCACTAAAATAGTTCTATTGAATTTTTCTTTAAATTTGACGTAGCCCTTGTTAAAATTTTTGTAGCATGTCTTATTAAAAACATAAGTCCTAATAATGTAAGATAAACTATATATACACATTATAAACTACCATTACACAAAATAAATTATACATTTATTATTTTTTATCGTAATTCGTGTAAAGTAGTCTACATCCATCGGCATGAACCTCAATCTAAAAACAAATTTCTTTAATTTTCCTCTTTTTTGTTTTCTTTTTAGAATTGAACTATGATAACCTAATCTATTTAACTTATTGTTACCCACACGTTTTTCTAATTTGGATGTTTACATTACATTTTAATTTTTCCATTAGCTTATTGTTTCTTTGTGGCCGCGCCCAGGCTAAATTTAACTATTTCGTTTATTAGCTAAGTTGATATCATGACCAACACATTCACGAATTTATCTCACGCTATTTTTAATTCTATTATTCACTTATTTACCGTAACACTCCTCATTAAAAGCTTGAATTTAGAGGCTTCATATTGTTTACTCATTTTCTAAATTTGAACGAGTAAATTTAATTCCTGATAATGTTAAAATTGTGAATTACACTAACAAACACAATTATTTAATGTTTGTCCAACTAATAGGTAATAATTATTAGAAGTGGAATTTTCAAAAATACAAATTTTGATTTATGCCATTCAATTCATATAATTTTAAAAACTATAAACGTAAGATTTATTTCTGTTGGATGTATTACATTTTTCTCAAAAGAACCGCAGACTTGTGTTCTGAAAAATCTCCAATTTCAAAACCATATTACCAAAGATTAAAACTACTCCTTTACCTCGTTTTCATTTCTCTGTTAACCTTCTAAGATATCCGGTGAAGTAGGTTTCATCCATTTATTTAGATTTAACTAACTACTATCGTTGTCTGCAATAATAAAGACAATTATTAAGAAAATCCAACAGATGTTTTCATTATTAATAAAATATGAACAATTATGCTTGTAAATTTATGGTTCATTAACGATTTGGTGGGTTTTTCACATCCATACAGAATCAGAAGATTTTACTCATGTTAGCAAAAGCAAAATGTTATGTCTGGAATAATAGTTTTAATACAATATATCCCATGTCTTGTGCTAAGTCTAAATTATTACTTTTAGTTTGGAACTACTTTAATAATTATTATATATAATTTTAGGTAGCTAATACTTCATGTACACTGCTGATACTGAAAACATTAAGATGTATTATCATAACGTAGGTTTTCAAATTCCCCATTGATAAAATATAAGGCATGACCAAGCATTGTGCAAAGGACTTGTAAACACGCCTGACTTTGATAGAGCATTCCGGTTCATTATTAAAAACCCGAGAGGTTTATATAAAGTCACATCCTTAGGATCAATCCCTTCTGAAACAAACATACGACTTAAATTCGTTTGATTAGCATTTATAATAAGTGTGTTGTAATATTTATTTAGTCATGCAATTTCATAATACCTTTACTGTTTCTGGCGATAGGTAAAAAAAGCACAAGTCGATTGTTTTTCTATAACATACAAGTTTATCTCTAATGCATCATCAAAGGATCATCAAGAGAATAATAAATACATAACGGCGTTTCTTAAGACTTTGCTGTATTATATAAGATAATAGAAGATCAATAAAATATATTTCGTGAAATCAATAAGTAAATTGCTTGTTGAAATATTAAACCCAAAATAACTTCTTATAAATATTTATATTTTCATTATATAAATCTACACATAGGTAGATACGTTTTTTATAATTTACTACTCATATATTTTAAATAATTCAGAACATTCCAATGGTAATAGAGATTCATTATAGAAAACTTATGTATTATTTTACTAAATAGATCCTATAATCTTTCACTCATAATAATGAAAAGCCAATCAGAGCATAAATGTTCAGAACTCTAAAGACATTTAAAATTCCGATTGTTGCTGCAACCCTCTAAGAAACATCATTAGGGATATTTCTGCAGTAAACGTATTTACACTTGTACAATGTCGTCTAACTGCCTTTGAACTAGAAGCACGAGTGCCTCCTTGCTTTTGATGATATTGTGCTACTAACCTGAAACAGCTGTTGTGATGGAGTTTATCTTTATAGAGGTATAATAATAACAATTTTAGTTACTTCTGATAAAGGTGATCCATTAAAGTACAAAGTCTCTCCAGTAATACCCCACACATAACTAAAATAAGGCGGACCTCATTTACTATGCTTTAAAATATGTGGAAAGGGGGGTCATATATTGTGGCTATAGGGGCAAACTATTTTATTATTCACCTACTTTTTTACAGCTTGAGATATAGTGCAAGAGAGGTAATTTAGAGCTGCCTTACTTTGGCTATATAGTAAACAAGGAAAGTATTGTGCCTACCAATACGCCTATTTGTATCCAAAGATAATCGTTTTATCAGCTACTTGAGGTTTATTAAACATTGTGCTGAAAACTTATAGAGAAATTCTATGCATTACTGATTATAGAACTCGGCGCTTTCAGTTTCGTCCCACTTACACAAGCAGCCACCCAAATATAGCAAATAATGACTTTATAAATTTGGAAATTGCCCAACATTAAAAATAAAAATCATTGGGGAAACCTAAGTACTATAAAATAAAAATGTCCTAGACATGAAGTTTAAAGTTTATGCTTAACTTTAGCCTAACCGGAAAGGAGTAGACGGAAGAGACGGAAAATGTATTCGAATAAAGTAACATTTCATTAATTACAAACACGATAAATGTAAAAAGCATGTTATTTTAAAAGGCGACTATTCGTAAAAAAAAGTAATTTTTGAGAAATATTGATATGAGATATTTAATTTAAATAAATGTCGATAAATACACCTATAAGAGCAATCAATTCTGCTTCGGAAAATTAATTTATGTATATATTCCTACCACACACAAAATTATAATAATAATTTAAAACATTTGCATACATATTAATAATCAAATTTTGTGTTAATGTATAATTTTTGGTCCCAGACCAATCTAAGCAACAAAAAAAGTTACTAATCGATACAATGAAATAATAGCAATAAATAAAATAGACGAACAAATAATCCGTATGAAACAAAAATACGCCATAAGATTTCTTAATGTTTGTTTTAATTTTTCCAACGTACTACTGAAATGTAAAATCGATTTCAAACCAAAAGTTATATATTTACTTGAAATAAATATTTCCTGAAAGGGGTGATTCCTTACATCTCAAGATAATGGACAGAAAGGTAATTTGTAACTGCTGGAACTTACCCGACTGTGTCTGCCGCTTGGCAGGGACAGATTAGGTGTGCGTCAGTAGTAATAAGCTGTACTCCATAGGTTAATGGAGACAAATTTGATTTCAAAGAACAGTAATAAAATTTAACCTACAATGTTGTAATGTTCTAAGTAAAAACCATTTTTAATTTAATTTAAAATGTAGATGAAAATATCAGAAATGAAACTAAACATATCTTTATCTAGACGTCTCTGCTCTTTTTTTGGCATTATAATAAATACTTAGAATTTAATTTTTGGCAATTAAATTTCAAAATATTAACGATTATATTAGAAAACTCATAATTCTTCAAGAACTTTGAGGAGTTGATAATTTTTCGTTTCTAAGCAGATTGAAAAAAACTTTTATCCTGTTTATTCACCTCACTAGTTTCACATCTTGGTTCAGTTTTATTAGGTTCCGAAATTTCGAATACCGTGTTGGTTATAATATCAGAGTTCTCATATACACTGATTTAAAGGATTTTAAAGTTTATATCTTTACTAATTGATTTATCTGGTACCTAAAGTGTTCTAGTATTTCTAGTTATTTATATAAGTGTTTGCGAGTGCCTATATTTATGCACGTCACCAATGAGATATATATGTTATACAACATATTGACTAAACATTCAACGTTATATATAACACTGCTGTGAGTGAAGTGATTGTTAATGCGATTCTTTTATTTACTTAATTTATAATTTTCTAATTTTATTTATGTTTTAAACTATTTTATTACAGAAAAAAACAATTTACAGAAGAAACTAAAGAGCATTAAGGAGAATGCTACAGAATGACATACTAAGAGTATTAATGATATATAGTGCGACTTCTATCACCATGTGATAATTAAAGGGCACAAATACTGGTGATAAACTAACCTAACAGTTTTACTCAATCATTGTATATATATATATATATATATATATATATATATATATATATATATATATATATGATGATGAATAGGAATATATTCATTTCAACATCTTATGAAGGTGAAAATTAAAATAATAAAATTATTCTGTAACATCAAATTAAGTAATCATTAAAAAAGAACCGATTGAGTGGTCAAAAGGTGGAGCATCTTTTAACAAATCTGTTAGACCTATTTTGAAAGATTATAGTTCCTTGTAATTTTATATAGCAATAAAATGTTTCAAACAAATGTATAAGTCGTGACATTGGAAAAATAAACAATGGATAAAACAGACGTTACCTTGGCAGTGAAGCGATTTATCACTTTGTGATTGCTAGTCCAGAAAATGCAGCGGTAGCTCGTACAGTTTAGGCAAAGCATGAGGAAGGTCGTTATAGAAGTTGAGGGAAATTTCTAAACACCAGTGGACGGAATGGTAGCGGATTGGTTAGTACCCAGAGGATCCGATACTATTTGAGGGGGCACACAAAGATTGAGTAAAATTTTAGTGCAAGGGATATCGGTGAATTAACGTATACATAAACGTTGTGTTTTATATTAAAGGAATTTTTATAAAGGATTAAATTAGAGTAAAAGAAGATTTTAATAATTTCACGGAAGAGAATTTTTCCACGATCAGAAAAAACGTGTTAAAGGAAGGTACAATACTGATTTTGTTGAGTTGATAAGTGCATCCTCTGCAAACAACCTCGAATTCGCCTCTACGATTTATTCTCGTAATGACCACTAAAAAGTTTTAAAATAATTCGACTGTTGTGAAAAATTAAACATTAAGATATTATTCTATTTATCTTCGGAAAATGATTTTGCTGATAGTCTATATTATCACGAGTACTATTGGTAAACTGAGCTTTTATACTATTATCCAGAACTATGATGCAGAGCTGATCTTAGGTTATAATCTTATTTACAGAATAGGTTAACGTATATAAAGGCCGAATTCGTGACCACTAGACTGTATTGACTATGCTACGGTTTGCTGTCCCTGGTTATAGGCAAACTTTTATCAAAATTTAAAAACAATTTTATAGCAATGAATAGAGCTGTTTCATATCATTTTTAATAATTTACCACCCTCTCTTGCTTTCTCTATATCTCAATCTTCCTTTCTCTGATTCACACTAATTCATACTTTAAAATGATCCAATAGGCAGTTTGGTAACAATGTTTTCGAAAATATTATTAATAATAAATATTTATACTAGAATTACAAATTTTAAATTTGTTTTTTGTTTATAAAGAAGTTTATTGTCAGTAAAATATTGTTTAAATAGAATTGATAACCTATATTCTACTGCACTTCAAACGCTAGCGCATGTTACAATAAATGAAAACATCTTGAAGAGCCTAATTCAGGAGAAATACTAAAAGCCGATTATGAAACATTTTCCCAAAACGGGTGAAATTAATGTTTAACCATTTTTAGCTTTGAAATGTTTATGTATTCTCTAATAAAAACCAGTAAATTCGGGTGCTTGCAGGTGGATTGTTTCACCAGTTTTAATTTTTACTGGTGAGTATTTATCTGTGAAAGTTCTAGCTACTTAAAATTGAGATGATTTGGACACCTTGCAAGAGTGATAGAAATATCACCCAAAACATAGAATTATTTTTCAATTAAAAAGACTCTCGTTTTATTTAGTTTTTAAAAATACCAAAAACGTACAGGCAAAGGTAAAAACACCCAAGTATGGTTTCTAAGACGTGTATACAAGATATCTAACATATTTTATTAGAGCATTTTTGAAGAATGAAATTATTAAGACGTCACACACAATGCACGGTCACAAGACACGGGTTTAATATAGGGAGAGTTGACAGCCATTTTGTTACAAGCTATGACATATTGTCGAATATCACGAACTCTGCTTAGTAAACATTTGCTGTAAGTAACCAAGGGAAATACTATCTCTAATACCATGAATTACTCACTGAAATTTATATTTTTTAGAAAGGATAAAAGACTTCTTGAAATTATGATTTTGCCTCTAATAAAATTTAAAAATAACTAAATTTGTTTATACACTTAAATCCTAAACTATAATGATTTATTTTACATTAGGTTGGACACAACTATAAAACCTTTGATGAAAATATTAAATAACTAGGCTTTGGACGTAATTGTATGATGTATGCATTTCAAATAAAGTTATAATTTGGAATGCATTTAGATATTGTGAATATCTTTTTTTTTATTTGTATGACGTTTTGAACAAGGTAAAACGTCACGATAAAAGATTTTGCACTTCAGAAAGGCCCCTAATGAGGTTAGTATTCGACCTCTTCTCATACTCTTTCAAAGTAAAAGGTATATGAAATATTCAGTGATGTTCGTTGTAGAACTAAAGTGAAAACCTTTGAACAATTTTTACACAACTTATTGTAGTATGTTAAACACATTTTATTTAATTATTCTATTCTAAGAGATACTAATATTCTTACTACTAAGGTTTTTTTTGAAATAATACGTTTCCCCTCCCCTCTAATAAAATTCCTACATTGTTTAAATAAATATATAGAGGACTATAATGAAGTCATTGATGAAGTTTAAAGCCTTAGCCTATGATAAATCAGAGGGTAACTTCTAAGCAAGTTATATTTCTACAATGTGTAAGTTCTTTTAGACACATTTTAAATAAAGTTAAAGCAGTACTTGTTTTGTTATCAGTGATTAAATTATAAGGTATAGCATATGCCTTTGAAAATATATTGATATATAGAACACTAAAACACCACACAATCACAACAAATAACACTATTAAGAGTGACTCGTAAAAATGACCAATATTAAGATAATTAAGTGCGAAACGCGTCTGCTTGAAAATATGAGTCAGCAATGTTTTGTTGTCAAGTAAATTGAGAAATAAGCTTCAAATATATCAAGATGGACAATCGAACAAACTACAAACCCTAAAAACTAATAAACCTATATGTAGGCTATATTTCGCTATGTTTGAAGATGTTTTACAAACACTGTGGTGTATGCAAAAACGCCGTAAGATAAATCATGCAAAAACTGCGAAATAAACTTTTATCAAAATGTCATTGGAGCTTAAAAAATTAGTTACCAAACTATGAATTTTGAACATTTGAGTTTAAAACGGTTTTATAAAATACCGTAATATAAATAATGCACCGATTTAATGATTTAAATTGTATAAAAAATGAGGAATTCAATAAGATCTTTTGATAAAGATCAAAAGCTTTAAAAAAATATTATTTATCTCAGTATTCCTAATTTAAAAATTGATTTCATTGCAATTAATTCAACTTGTTACAATTATAAACGACAATTTCTTACTAAATATTATTTTAAATAATACTATGTTCACCTCCAGCTTAATAAACATATAATACACGTTCAAGGAACCCGTAACTTTGATTATAATGGAAATGCTTACTGTTTAATCAGTTTTATAAATAAAATAATTTCTAAATAATTTATAATCAATAAAGACAATCAATATCCAATTCACCCTATATTTATTGGCACAATAATTCCTAAAACTCCGGCATTAATTCTGATTTCATTGCATTCCTCATAATTAGGGATGGGCCGATTCCTAAAATTTTCGATTCCGATTACGATTCTAAAATTTTGCGTTTGATTCTCGATTCTTTAGTCGATTCTCGATTCATTCAAGTTATATTAGCTTACATGCTAGTTCTCTAATAAATAATGTAGTTAACATCTTGGTCATATGGCAAACCTTATAAAAGTTCTGTTTTAATGTAATAGGCTACACAAAACCTTCAACCTTGATTTATCAATAGGAATTTTTAAAAGCATAAAAAGATATCAGATAAAAGTAATGACTTATTTTAAAGTTAAAAATGTGAACTTTACTTATTTTACGATGTTTGAAAAAATATCTAAGCCTATTTACACTGTCTCTCAAAACAAAATAAAAATTAAAAACAAACGAACAACATAAAAAGTAAAAAATTAATACAAATAGGATAGTTTTTAATATTTAAAAGTCTGGCAAGTAATGTACATTTCTGTTCAAAAACACAAGCATTTGAACACGTTGTGGGTCAAGCTAGTTTCATTGCTTGTCATATATAACTCCTGAAGTTGAGAAAGATTTTTCAGAAAACACTGTCGCGAGTGGGCAGACAGATATTTTATTGCCATTGCATTTAAATGAGGGTATTTGGCACTTTTTACTGCCAAATACTTCCCAACATCACAATCTGGACTGGCTAATGGTTCCCCCAGATAATTGTTTACTTCTTCTTCTACTGTCAATTCCCCTGGGGTACCTTCTTCCTCAACATTCTAGATTAGTAAGGCATACCTTCTCCACATCTGGTGGGACCTTTTTTCTGCAGGTATCTGGAACAAGTGCAACTGATTCAGGCCTATTTTGTATTTATTCCTCAATCCCAGTTGATTTTTAACCGACTATCACTTGTAGGTCCTATGTCTGAGGATAAAGTTTCTTCAAGTATAGATCTTTTTTGTTGATAAATTTGGGCAAAATGTATGTTGTTAGGTGCTTTTTCATTTTTGATATATTATGTGGTTTCCACCGTCAGTTTCTGTTAACCGTAATCGAATTGACGCGACGGCCAGTACCCTGAATCGAATACCGTCGGGCCTCTTAACGCTTTATGTTTATTAGTACTACTCAGCTGGTGTTGCTACTTTTGGAAAAATTAAGGCACAGTATTTAACAACAAGATGTAATTATGATGGTTTTTGTATGATAGATAAACGCCGACGGGATTAAAAACATGATTTTTGTCCGTAGTTACGTGCCAACACACGTATTTGTTATAACGTATTGTAATGATTTTCACTACTGTTTTCAAAATTTCACAAAACCTTAAAAGTAAGTCGGAAATATTGACTAAATATTTAGTTGTAAAATAATCCTTAAAAACGGACTTGGTTGAAGTTAAGTAAAACATTGATACACTTAGATAAACTCATCCTTACTAGGAAGTAAATTATAACGTAAATTCCTTATCAAGTAAATTATTTGGTGTTGAAACTTTTACTTAATATGAATCTTGGATAGTATTTACTGGACCTGTAGCATTAATTATCAGAGAAAGAATATATTACACTTTAGTTCTATATTCAAAATATTTATAAACTCACAAATCAATCACATGTGACACTTTTACGTGTCTTAGTGGTAGGCGCCAAAAAACTTTTATCACCAGTCAGTGTATTATTTGGGTAACTGGGACATGAAATTATGGTTTTGTTGTTTCTTCCTAACACAAAAAGTATCAAAACAGTGTTGCACAGATAATAAAATTTAATTAAATCAAAAACAATATCGGGTTAATTGGTCCGACGGAGTTTATTTACGTTTCATTTACGGTAAGAAAAAACTATGTTAGGCCAGTTGGTCCGACACGTATCTTTATAAATATTATGATAAGAAACGTATATTCATACTTATTAAGTATTTTATAAATTCGTTGGTAATGGTTTAAAAATTACAAATAAATATCTAGCAGAGTAAAGAGTTCAAATATGTTATTGTTATGCAATTATACTTTAATGAAATATAAGGTTTCATTTTCAGTCCAACACAAAGATTTGGTCAAATTTGTTCAAGTTTCTATTTCTACTACGAATTTAGACAACAATAAAAAAAAAAAAATTAGAATCTGTGCAGTTGAGTTACTTAAATAAATTTAGATATTTAAAAATGTAATTCCTTAGAAATTAATTTTTTAATAATTTTTTTGTTATTTTGTCGTTAATTTTCGATTTTTTTCTAATACAGTTCATGATACAAAGACCAATCGTAGGTTCTATAATAACACAAATTAAAAAGGTATCGTTCAATTAACAGGTTTCCATTTTGTTTTATTAGATTGAAATTTTAAGTATAGAATTAAACTTTTACCTATAATATTATAAGTTATTACCAATATTCCTATATCCCTACAAACTAAAACTAATCAGAGTAGAGAGAATATGCACATCTTTCCATAAAGTAAAAGATATTTTACCTCATACCAAAGTGTAGTGTGATAAACACTTGTGTAGAAAATAAGGTTCGTGTTGATCAGACGAGCGAAGGGTGAAAATAATTGCTTCCTTTCGTGGGTTAAACCGTTCACTGGGGGAGGGTGATTGTAAATTTACTATATTTTACTCAACATCAAGAAACGATATTTGAGTTATATATCTCCTACTCCTTAATTATAAAAAATATATCTGTATCAATATTTTTGATATGCAAGAGAAATAAAACACATTCCAATTTAGTGAATAAAAGACTCTGTTTAAACAAAAGTTACTAGTCAAATAAGTTCCATCCAGTTTCAAACTCTTTTATTAAAAAAAAAATTATCTCTTCAGTAAATTTTTTCCATTAATCGATAACATTTATAGGGATAGGTTACTAATAAATTACAAAATACGAAATAATATTTTTTGGTGTTTAAAATAGATAAAACCGAGAAAAAGGAACCAACTTATAAGAGGTTGGAACCAATTCCTAACATTCCATTAAAATCGAAAGAAAAATAATCAGATCTTATCAACTTCAAAATGGCTTCGCAATGTGAAAATTAATAACTAGAAACCGACTAGCTAAACAATCAAATATCTACTTAGAGCTCTATTCAAATAGGGAGGCTCTCTCGGCTGTTCATTACAGCTGTTTCAATATTTACCTGCTCGCGTGCATTGTTCCCGTTAAACTGTTAACATATGGTTGCATTATCGATTAAACTTCGCAGAAATTTAAAAAACTTCACAGACATCATTTCTGTACATTTGTCTTACGAAGCAATATGTGAAAGATTGTTTTCAACTAGTTTTAAAAACATTTAAAAACAGTTTAGAAAATTATATTTTTAAATGTAAAATATAAGACTATCCTACTTAAAGTACACCTTAAAAACGTATATTGGTCTATTACGTGGAATAATACAATGATTGATAAGCTATTGAATTAACGTTACAAAAACATAAGCCTATTACGGTAGTTATAATTAATTTTTTATATGACACTTATTGATATACAGTAAAGCAAATATACATGTGGAAGGAATTTTCAAATGCTTTATTCTGGTGTCTTACTAATGGTAATTTGGATCATTTTAACCTGCAATTTCGAATATTGGTAAACTATATTATAACACAAATTCGTTCATGATGTTTATAGATGAGCAGTGCACTATTAAGTATAGATGTGTTTTTTGCACTATTAAATTTTATATTTATAAAAAGAGAACGATAAAATAATACTAAGGGTGATCGTTCTTTTGGGAAAACAATTTTAATATTTTGTTGAAGTTTATTCACACAATTACATCAGGGAAAGCCAATTAAACTTATCGTTTATACGAACTGTTCTTTGTAAAACTCATTTTGAAAATGAAAATGTAACGTCCATCAAATCCAGATCATTTTATAACATTGCACAACTTTACAAAAGTTAATTTGATTAGAGATCAATATAGACTTCCAAACACTGCAACAGCTTGTGTGGTAGGAAAATATAGCATAAAAGTTTCATTCTTTTATAGCTTGAAAATTTTAAAGTTATTTACCAATTAAAATGTATTATAAAAATATACTTTATCTCAAAACTTAAAAACATAATTTCTAATTGTTTATACTCGGCACTCAGATATTTTGAAAGGGAGTCAACCCAGAACTCATAGGTGTCTTATTCTATGACTCATTACACATCCAAGTGAAAATAAACCTTTAATTACAGAATAATTATTAAATTAATTTCACATTAGTTGCTATTTTTTTACAAATAGTTACTCGTCAATAATTCTAAGAATACTTATTAATTTAGCTTTAGTCTGTTTTCTAGTTTGCGAAAACTATGACAAAATTAGAATATTTGACCTTGATGATAAATCTATATTTTTAATTATATATTTTGTTATTTAAACCTGATTTACTGTTACAATTAACGTAAACAGGGGCCTTTCTAATGACATAGAACCATACAAATATTGATATTTTTTTAAAAGTACCAATACTTGTATGTTGTAAACTTAAAACATGTAATAGGAATATGTTCTAAAATTTATTAACAATATAACCTTTGTGTACTCGGACCATTATAGACCACACGGATCTATATCATCTACATTAAATGTATATGTTTCATTTTATTATTCAACACGTTAACTAAATTTGTTGGATCTAACAATAAAAATTCGGTGTAAAAACATGTTGATTTGACCCCGATATGCTATAGAGTAACTAGTTTCGAAAGGATCGAAGTCTGGAATACCTATTCTATGGTTCAATCAAGATATCTAAGCACCCATCTTCTCCCCCAGGTTGGTTTGAAAATCTTTCTTTAGCAAGGAATCTTTAAATAATTAAATGATTAGCACACAAACGATCACATACAAATTAAAATTATAAAAACTACTTTTAAACCAATAATGACGTGTCTTTGAAACTGTGAAGACACACAATTTTCTTGATCTTGTATAAACTATTATCATCTCATAAATTGCTGTTTTGGTTAGTAGTTAGTCTACAAGGATTGCTATGTAAAATGAATTCAATGATGTTTGTGGGGAGGGGATTGAATGGAGGTTTTGCTTTAAACATAATTTTTAGAGCTGAAAGGAATTTTAAAAATAGAGTATAGCGAAACTCTGAGAACAATGTCGAAATCATGCATCTGTTCTGAGTTCATTCCTGTACTAACTTATTTCTGCAAAATAGCTATGCAAAATAATTTCTGCGAAAAACCTATGTTGTTTTAAATTATTAAACAAGAAAACATATTATATATATATATATATATATATATATATATATATTTTTTTAATTTTTTTTTTCAAGAATAAAATAATATACACTAATTACAGGAATAATTTATTGAATAATACACTGAAAGCTTTTCGTTGGTTGACATTACTAACATCCTCTTTGATTCTTAGTAATTCCTGAGGATGTTGGTAATGTCAACCAACGAAAAGCTTTCAGTGTATTATTCAATAAATTATTCCTGTAATTAGTGTATACTATTTTAATCTTGAAAATATTTCTAACAGGAAAACCTATTTGATATTCTACATATATATATATATATATATCGCAGTATGTATTCTTGTGTATTAATAAAGAACATAAGTCAAAATACAAATACAAGAATTATAATTGAATTTACAATTCAAAGCTTTTCGTTGACTAACAGTACCAACATCGTCAGGAATATTAAACCTGATGATGTAGGTACTGTTAGCCAACGAAAAGCTTTGAATTGTAAATTCAATTATAATTCTTGAATTTGTAATTTGACTTATGTTCTTTATATATATATATATATATAATTTACTAAGAACTAAACGCTTTCAATAACTTATCGTAATTTAGGTTTATTAAGATTTTAAAAGTAAACATTCATAAAAAATAGGAGAAATTTAAAATACCTTTATTTATTCGTTATCAGAAATATTATTATTAATGCGGCATAATAAACCGAGTCAGTTTGTTAAACCGAGGCACGTTCAAATCCTATCTTGTTTGATGCCCTAATTACTAAATTGCCAAAATGTATAATAAATTAAATATATTATATAACTAGAGAGATGTACAAGGTTGATTTAAAATCTTTATATAAAAAGGTTTTACACAAAGTAACACAGGTTACATTACATTACCGCCCACTTGATCACTATACAAACAATATAAAAACAAAAATTATATATTTATTTAGAACATTATTTAAGATTGAAAGACACTTAAATTGTACAATTTATCACGTAATATAATGAACTTTCATTTATTCCTGCAGCGTGTGCATAAATCCCCTACGAATTTTATTGATGAAGTTCCCACCCCGTGTTAATCGGGGAAAGGAGACCGCAAAGTTTCAAAGTTAAATAGAGCTCAAAATTAATTAGAAACTTCATATAAGCGCCGAAATAAATAATCGGTTTTGGTTTTAGGTTAATAAACGAGGCATGTTCTAATGAAAAATAGGATCACTATCAAGTATTATAAATATTTTCTCAAAATCTTTACTTAGAAAGAACAAGTAAAATAACTGTTTGAAAATAGTTGGTTTAACTTATACATGTTTGCCTTATTGCCTAGGGTCAATTAATTAAAACTATTTATTATTTTATAACAAAATTGTAAACCAAATTTGAAAATAATACTTATGTGTATACCCTCTGTACAAACATGTCGGCTATAGTTATCAGCTTTGTTAGAATCATGGTATATAATCATATTTTAATTGTTTTTCAATTATTCAATGGATCAACAAAACTACTTAGTGAGAGGGAAATTATATCACGTAAAACGTGTGTTTGTTTAACGGTAAATTTTTAAAGAACAACATTTTCAAAGTTCTACTTGATATAAATTTTATACTAAACAGATCCCATTATTTTCTCCAGTTCAACTTCATAAAATCATTCAATCAAAAATGTGCAATGTTATGTTCAAATCAACTTAAAGAAAATCAAAACACATTATAAATGGCCTGTATAGAAAGGATCAGATCGGTAAGCGGTTATTTTTATATCGCAATTCGAACAGAAGGCAATAATTATGTAGTCAAAAGTTGTTTAAATTTCTGTGTTAAAAAACACCTAAGGCTTAACACCTAAAAGGCTTAGGCTTTACTCTAAACTGCCAAGTGAGTTTCTTTAGGTGGCTCTTTGTCATAAACATTACTCGTAATAAGTTTGTTTGGAACTTCAAGTTTTCTAACGAAAAAAATACGTTTTCTTTGGAACATGTTTATTAATACTAGGATTGTTTTAAACTAAAAACATTGTTTAGACTGGCCTAGAATACTTCATTATTCAGTGTGTACATAATTGCTGGTTAAGAAATTTCTTTGAAATATCCGACCAGCCCGATTAGTAAGTACAAAAGTAATGATATTATTTTAATTTTTTAATAGGTATTGGTTTCAAAAGTGTTATGCATGTAAAATATAAAAAATGAATTTAGATAACAAAAACTACATAGATGTATTGAAGTACACGTGGTACGAAGAAAGTTACCAGGGTGATAGTAAACCAAAAGGCTTTCAATACGTAACGGCGCCACTGTTATTGCGTGTATGTTACTCTTGCTATACAATAGGTCTACAACCTATTGTAGACTATATTTAATATAAAAAGTAATAAAAAGCTGGATGAGTTGCATGCGTGTGAAACATTTACGCACCCATTGCACGGCACACACAATATTCCCGCACGAAATTGTATGAAACTACTAGTTTGTTTTATTATTCAACAATTACCTATAAAAACCAATCCGTGTTCTGTGCTATTAAATCACAATTAATTTTAGAGTTTTAAAACGCATTGTAGAAACATAGGTTTTTTAAACTGTAGAATGTTCGAACAATGAAACAAATGAAATGATATTAACAAAAATATTAACTTTTTTTATGTCTGTAGCTCTTAGTGTCAGGAGTGAGTAATGTAGATTGAAAACGATTTATGAAATTTAAAAAGTAATCGAACTTTTATCCAAGTAATAGAAAATACTAGTTAGTTTTTGATAAAGAATTTATTGGCCTTCCGTACTTGTTGTTTGAATTATACACCATGTTACTCTCAGGAAATGAAATTTTTATAGAAAAATCAGGGAAAGTTTTAGTACATATGGAGAATGTTTAATGTAATAATCCTTCAATTCAAAATATTATGGTTTATCGTTTACATTTGTAGAATCTCTGTCATTATCTGTAACAATAACGAGTATAAAGTACAACCAGTGAGAAAACACGTTGTGAATAAAAAACTTACAAAGTTGGTTTAATGGGTTACAACTTTTTCGAGTGAGTTGAGAATGATCAACGCCTAAGTAGGATAAGGCACAACAACAAGAAAACAAATAAATAGAGACTTTTTTCATGTACAAAATGACAAATCAAAATTGAGCAAGGTTCACAATGTTTTACTTAACATTTAATATTAATACTAAATATCAGTTCCATATTATTAGAAAATGGCTTAAGATTGAGCACTTTGCAATCATAATTGACAAAAATAAATTCTTATTTTAAAAATTTCAGCCTTTTAATTCAGATAAAATATATAATGCTAAATGTGATGTTTTTATAATATTAGTTGTATAGCCTATATTAGTTACAGGGACTTTTGTTTGCCTGTCATAACACAATGTAATATCTGAGCTAACATATCAGGAAAAGCATCATTTTTTAAAACTCCTGAACAACAAAAAAATACTTTCGTTTGATATGACGAATCAGAATAAAATATCAGAATAAACTCCTGTCTATATACATACATATATATATATATATATATATATAGTATTTGTACAAAGAATTTAATAATTAGAAGAAAGAGCTAAAAGATATTACAACAAAATGTAATATGAATAAGATAAACAATTAAACTTGTAGAAAAGTAGTATTTAATTTTTGTAAATAATTAAATGGAATAGAGAAAGACGGGAAATTTTGTTTCAAGGTCATAACACAAATTGGATTAAAATTTACGAATAGAAATAACCTTTGATCGAGTTCAAAACCAATTTTAAACTGCAAGGTAGATGAAAAAATGTAAGCTATGACATTAGAAACATTTCATTTTTGCTAAATATCGATCAAGATACTGACATCTAGTTGAGAACATTTAGGCGAAATCAATTTACCATCATGAAGAAAAAAATTGCTCCTGTAAAAGAGATTAGACAACTAAATGATTTTTAAAAGGCCTTTATATTTTGGTTGAAGTTTTCAATGTCATCATTTTTTTAACAAGGTATTGCTAATAATAAACAATATCCTCTATTATATATATTTGTAAATTTATAAACAATCATTGTAATTTTATGTTATACAATTTTACACAATTTTGGTAAAGCAATAATTTTAGTGAACTCAGCTTGAGGTAGACACAAAATTAAGTTTTATATATGAAATTTAAAAAAACATTTCTAAATAAAAAATATTTATTTTATATCAAATAAGAACTTTAAAGCAGTGTTCTAAATAAGTTATGTTCTATGTTTATTAAAGAACAAAATCTGTGATGATGACTGTAATAACTGGAAATGGCGTTAGAAACCCTCACATGTATGGAGATTGTGCTATGTTGTTCAAGAAGCTTACTAGTTCAGGATAATATGAGATTTGTGAACAGCTGATGAATAATAGTAGACATTAATAGAGTTCCAAATCTAGTATGTCGAATAATTTCATACACTGTATTGGGCTGTCCTTTAGTAGGTTTTCAGGAAGTGTAAATACTTGGTTAGAGTTCATTCAGTTATATATAGAAATATACAAGTTAGGAATCAAATTCATATATGTAATTGACCGAAAGCACTCTGATAATTTTTTGAAGTAAAACACTATTTTAAAGTAAATGAAATATTTTGAATTTAAATGCCAACTAAAAATGACTTTTTTAAACGAATTTCTCTTAGAAACAAGTATCCTCAAATAGTAAATACAAAATGTAATACTAAACAAACTAAATTATAAGTATTTTACTATATTGGATATAAGGAAATATTTAAACATAATCTTAAACGATAATTAATACAACAAAATGTAAATTTACAAAACTATATACTGAACAAATATATAACTTATGAAAGCCTAAATGAATGAAATAAAACTTAAAACAACCTGTAGGGTAAACTTGAAGTACTACAACTAACGTTCAATGTAATAATGAAAACAAAATACCGACTTTACGAATACCATCAAACAGTGGTTTTAGGACTAGGTAACCTCAAAATATCTCCAAACAGTAGTTTCTCGGCAGAAGAGTAAGTAGATATAAAAACTACTACTACACGTAGAAATTGCAGCCAAAGAAAATAATACAAGCAGCACTACTGACGTACCGAGTTAACATTACGCGCGCAAAATATGTGAGGTACCACTAGACAGAGTAAATATTGCGAGTAGAAAATATGTGAGGAACTAGTAGACGGAGTAAATATAGCGAGTTGAAAATATGTGAGGTACTAGTAGACAGAGTAAACATTGCGAGTAGAAAATATGTGAGGAACTAGTAGACGGAGTAAAGATTGCGAGTGGAAAATATATGAGGTACTAGTAGACGGAGTAAACATTGCAAGTGGAAAATATGTGAGGTACTAGTAGACAGAGTAAACATTGCGAGTGGAAAATATGCGAGGTACTAGTAGACGGAGTAAAGATTTCGAGTGGAAAATATGTGAGTTACTAGAAGACGGAGTAAAGATTGCGAATGGAAAATATGTGAGGTACTAGTAGACGGAGTAAAAATTGCGTCCGGAAAATATGCGAGCCTCTATACTGCCCGACGAGAATATGTGAGGTACTAATAGGAGAAGTAAACATTACGATTGGAAAATATATGAGGTGCCACACTGATGAGGAGAATATGGGATGTTGCATTTTGAGATTTTAATGTTATACCAACTCTACTTAATGACTCTACTCCTTTATTTTACTTCTCATATTTTGTCAGACTAAAGAGATTTTTCGGAATATATAAATATGCCGTGTCTCAGTTGATGCTCGATAATGAAAATACCGTAATTAGTCTTCGAAAGTTAACTCGCATACAGATCAAATATGATGCTTATTCAAAAGCATTATAGTGCAAATGATAAGTGAATACAGGATAACAGGGTTGCAAAGTTAAACAAATGTATATTTAAATATGTGTTTGTGTGTGTATGTATATGTGTGTATGTGCGCGCGAGCGCGCGAGCGCGCGCGCGCGTGTGTGTGCGTGCGTGTGTGTGTGTGTGTGTGTGAATGTGTGTGTGTGTGTTTGTGTGTGTGTGTGTGTGTGTGTGTGTGTGTGTGTGTGTGTGTGTGTGTGTGTGTGTGTGTGTTTATGTGTGTGTGTGTGTGTGTGTGTGTGTGTGTGTGTGTGTGTGTGTGTGTGTGTGTGTGTGTGTGTGTGTGTGTGTGTGTGTGTGTGTGTGTGTGTGTGTGTGTGTGTAGGCATAAGGATTCAGGTGCAAGAAGTAACGGTTTTGTGTAACGAGAGATTCAGCAAACAACTTTAATACTTACACTCTGCAGATAGGTATTTTAAATCTGTTAATATTTGGAAATAAAGGAAAGCGTTCAAACTTTAATGAGTTTCTAAAACGTTATGTAGGCATGTAGCAAAGCCTAAAGTTATATTTATAGAGAGAGAATCTTACTGGGTAACTGTATGAACAATAGAAATTAAGATGAAGTCTATGAAATATATTCTAATTTCAAAGGTCACAATAAAATAATAATATTGGATAGGAATAAAAAAAGATCATGCTAAAAAATCATTGATGAACAGTGACTAAAAACTAATATACTTTTGGAATAAACAATTTATGTATAAGTATATTTTTTAATTTTGATTAATTATGTCACACTGTTCACCTATATTTTATTTCAAAATTGCATTTATTTTCATAGGGATATTTCATCGTACCTGTGCGAGTTGTGTACCTGCCACTTTTATTGTTATATTATCGTCTATATTATTGTTATATAAATATAAAATTTGTCTTGAGTTAATTGATATTTATTTAAATAAACAAAAATAATTTTTAAAACCTATATTTTTATGATGAGCAATTCGAATTCGTAACATTGGTATGCGTTGACATTCGTAGTTCATAAGTTTCTAGCTTATGGGGTGGCAATATGTGACAAAATTGTAAATTTGAAATCGTTTTGAATTTGGTAAATATTTGAAAAACATTCAGTATACTTATCGATGGTAAAGTTTCTTGTGCTAAACTTATATGCCTGAATATCTTTTTTCCCTTTCTGTAGGAGTAATTAAATAGGCCTATCCATGAATTTTGTACTTACGTAAAAAATAAATACTAAACTTTTTTTGTTTTAGTGACATTATAAAAGTACCTACTTTTTCACTTCTAGATAAGACGAACTGAAAAGAACATTTTACTAAGTATATAGTCTATTCTAAAAATAAGTACATTGTGTAAACCTTATATAAAGTTGGAGACAAAATAGTGTAACAACACAGCTCTTACAATCAGAGATTCATAGAGACAAAGATAGAGATTGTAGGGCTGTAAATAAATGTATACCATTACTCGTTTTCTGCATCACACCTCATTAGCAGCCCAAGTTAAAATCTTCACCCTCTATCGCGACCTGATGCATGTTTTGCATGAAGCATGAAATCTAACTACAACCTGGGCTGCGTTAATGAATTTCCATCGATTTCATGTTCTAGGTTGAGCACATACAAACACACATGTGAGTGTGCCGTATAACGTGTCTCCATCTATATACAAAGTTTCATGTTCACAGTTTATTTCCTATTTGCTCTAACACAGATCCTAATATAATGTGGGAAACACCTCTGTATGTATAGCTTTATAGGGACAGAGTCCTTCAAGCTCTAATGATGGATCTATTACTACACATAGCACTTGGACTGTTGCCAGCCCCAGTTTATCGCTATACAGCGCGCTAAGAACCTCTCAAAGTTTCTGGCGTGAGCTAGAATAGGCAATCAATTTTAATGTTCTTTCATGCTTAATAGCATTTTTATTGACTTTTACAGCACAATAAAGTTCATGACGTTATCACTTTCATTTTCTTTATGTATAATTTCAATATTAAGTAGCTAATAACCTTGAAGTTGTTATTCGTAAAATATGAAGAATATAACTTTTTTTTAATTAATTATAAAAGTGATGTGAATTTCTGTAAACTAATCCTAGGATTAGAGTTGTTTAAGATCCTAAGTACTTTAGACGAAAATAAACTTAGGTGTGTGCTCATTAGTAATAGCAAATCAGGACTTTGTTCGTAGCTAATATACTAAATTTAAAACAAATTGGAAAATAAATAAAAAAAGTGTAATTACTCAATCTTCGAATGTTTACCAAAAGTCAGAGATTGATCACCTATAATTTAATATAGGTTTTATCATTATGGATATCCCATTAAGTTTTACATTCAATGTTGAAATCTGTATGTACGAGGTCTCGTAATATATAGGTCTACCAGAAGTTATTATTGTAGGTGCTATATATATATATATATATATATATATATATATATATATATATATATATATATATATATATATATATATGTATATATATGTATATATATATATATATATATATATATATATATATATATATATATATATATATATATATATATTACTAGGACATATCATCTATTAATGAAACTATAACGACTAGTAAAAGTAATATAATTAAGCTAACTTTTGTGTATCAAGATCAAATCATCTTTTCCTGATTTTCTACAATAAAAATAACTTTTATAAATAAGCCCTACTCTGGAAACGATGATGAATTATATTGTTTTTTTACCGGTTTTGAAAAAAGAGAGGCACTCGAGTCACAGTTTTATATCATTTTTTTAAAATTGGTCTACACACTTTTATTTCGGTTTTCATAACTGTAGTTTTATTTCCATTTTATATGCAGCTCTTTTTCATATTTTTTTGCGACTTAATTCGTAAAACCACGAACAATATATAGTATATTCCTCCTACTCATTTAGCAGCATCTACTGAGGGATGGACAGCTGTTGACCTATCCACCTACAGCCCTTTTTTGGCTACTATATGTACATGGTGGGTACTCAATGGTTTAAATGGAAGCGATCATGTGCCTATAAAGATCAACTTAATGTGACTCTACTCTTTGTTACGTTCGAAATCCACGTTAGATCTTAAGAAAAGCAAACTGAGACGAATTCCCAAAAAATGTTGTATCACTTGACATGGAATATCTGACCCCTATAGATGAAACTGTTATTACTTTCACAAAAACAATTTTAGTGCCGCAAACATGACCATTCCAAAAGCACCAATGACTCCACGCCTTCCATCTGTGCCGTGGTGAAGCGACGAATTCTCAGAAATCCTCCGTTTACGCCAAAGAGCTTTAAAGAGATTTAACCGACACCCAACTAGTTAAAACCTTCAGGAATTTAAAACTCTCGGTGCGAAATAGCGGAGATTATTTAGGCTAAGTAGAAAACATTCTTGGGAACAGTACATTAGGACAATTAGTTGATCAACTCTATCCCCCACAGTATGGAGGAAATTAAGATCTGTGTGTGGTACTTTCCTTCCGTTGCCAGTCATTTCCCTGGAAAATCCGAATGGAAGATTGATCACTAACTGTACTAATATTGCTAGTGTACTGTGATCGTCATTTTGGAATATTACTTCTACTGCAGCTCATAATAGAAAATTCCAATTACATTAACTGAAGGAAGAGGCAATAATTTTTCTTGTTAGGTTATCAGGATATTCTCTTTTAAATACTCCTTTCTCTATAGGGGAATTGGTGTCAGCTCTGGCATTAACAAAGGATTCTACACCAGTCCTGATTTCATTGTATACTCCATTCTGAAACATCTACCATCAAACATGTCCTCTTTATGCATCTTTATAAGCGACTATAATTCCTCTTTTAAATCCCGGTAAACACAAAACCAATCCCAGTATTTACTGGAATATATCTCTTACAGGCGTCTTGTGCAAACTACTAGGGAAGACGATCATCCACCGTCTTGTTTGATACCTAGTTACCAACGAATTTCTTAGCAATGAACACTGGTATCAGACAAGAACGATCATCAGTTGACCAATTGTTTTTGTTAGAATCTGCTACTCAAAATGCTCTCTCTAAAACCATAGGGTATAAATGGGAATATCCTAACATTATTCGCTAATTTTCTGGCAAAGTGATAATCATGTGTTCGTCTTGGAGGCACATATTCAACCTGTTATAAACAGGAGAATGGTGTTCCGCAGGGCAGTTTGCTGAGTGTTACGCTATTTGTCATTGCTATAAATAGTATCATGTTTAACATACGATCTCCGGTACAATGTTTTCTGCCTTTTCGTAGAATGGCAACCACGGAAAGAACATTGCAGTTAGCAATAAGCAGATTAGAGAAATGGTAAAAGACTACAGGTTTTAAATTGTCTGCTTCAAAGACCCAATATGTAGCACTTAGTCTTCGTAGGCAACACCAGGAACCAATCCTTTATTTTTATATGATTTATCTTTAAACAATGCACAATTTTCAAATTCCAGGTTATTTATTTGATAAAAGACACATGGATCTTACACGTGCGTGATTTGAAAGTGACATGCAACAAGAAATTGGATATGCTAAGGGTTCTTAAGTGGTACGAATTGAGGAGCAGGCAGAACTTGTATGATACGCTTCTATCACGTGGCCGTTCGATCGATCATTGACTATGGCTGTCAAGCCTATCCATCTACGTGAACTACAGTTTTGAAAACTCTCGATGAACTCCACTACTCTGGGCTTCGACTTGCCACGGGCACGTTTAAAACTAGCCCAATCCCTAGCCCTCTCGTCGAGGCTGGGAACCTCCTCTTCAAAGCTACGTCAGATGCTAAAAATACATTTCTGATTTCCGAAGCAAATATAAACTATCGGCATTTATTATAATATTTAATAACCCCCTGCGAACCATATTATAATGCGCGCGAACGTTCGATCGCTCTGTTCGGTATAATTAATGTCCTTGAGTTAGAACTTCTTACTACGTTTGAACGATCTATGTTCTACCTGATTTCATTGACAATAAAAACGCCAAGCCTCAATTTTCCACTGTCCACTTATATGGAAACCAATAATCCTGATGTGGTGTAGATTTTGGCAATCTACTGATCCCACCAATATAGTGACGTTATTTTCACGGATGCGTCTAAAATCGACAATGGCGTTGGGTGTGCGTTTTATGCATCAGGATGTACTTACACGTACGCGTTGTTTTTAATTGTAGTGTTTTTACGGCGGAAAAGTTTGCAATTTTCAAAACGCTAACCGTCATTAATTCTAGATCTTTAAATTTCCCTTCGTGTTCCGTTACCAAGAGTGCTCTTCAGGCCCTTCAGGATGTTTTCTCTGTGAACCTTTTAGTCGGGGATATTTTTTGTGCTGAACACAATCATCAATTGAGGGATATCTGGATAACATTCTGCTGGGTCCTAGTTACTGTGTAACTAACGGAAATGCAAAAGCAGACGAAGCAGCGAAGATTGCTAGTACTATGGAGACATCTACACAACGTGTTACAGCATTGAACAATGTATGTTTAATGAAACGTTAATTGCTCACTCCTTGGAGTGTTGACTGGCAACGTCTAAATCACAATAAGCTGAGGGAAATTAAGGATACTCTCCGTAGTTAGGAAGTTTCGGTTACACGTCTTGGAATCGGAAACTCTTGTATAACTCATGGTTATCTGATGTGTCACGAGGATCCGTCATTGTATCAGTTATGAGGTAATACCATCACAATCCGTCATATTTTGGTTGATTGTGGTGGTTTACAGCACGCTCGTGACACTTTTAATATACGATATGGGTGTTGCGGGACGATGCCGTGACCGACGACCCTGTGATCGTATTACCTCGCCACCTAAATTATTTTTTTTAAAATTTTAATTAATTAAATTATATATTTTTTATGTTTGTGATGATTGTGTGCTGTTTGAAAACTATTTTTAATTATTTATTTTTATTTATTATCGTTACTAGGTGAGTTTAAATTTCTCTAGTTATAGAAATATTAATATTAATTTATTGTTGTTTATATATATCTTCGTGAAAACAAGTTAAAACAAAATGACCTAATATCATATTTTTTCTGAAACTTTTTTATATAAAATTGGACTACTGTCTCTCTTTTCAGTGATTATACTAAAACATAATATAAAGAAGGTTGTGTCAACGTATTTAATATTTAACAGTGTCAATTGTATTTGTTTTTTAAAATTTTAATTTACGTTTACCATTATTACAAATGTACAATTATCTGTACATACTATTGCGATACAAACGTACAATGTTTCAGAAATAAAAGTATCTCCAAGGAAATTATATGAAAAGAAAGTAAACCGATATTATAAAAAGTGAACACAAAATCAAATGAGAAAAGCAACTTCAAAAAAACTATTAAAGTTATGTAATTTTTGTGAGGGGCGTGAATAAATGGGAAGATCGTTAGATATAGAATTCATTAATTTTAAAAAGGATCTTACCACACCTTAAATCACTCTTAAAAAAAAATAAATTCAACCATTTAGTCTTTTTTGGTAAAAGTGATGCGGAATTGGCGACAGATGTTGAATCCACTGACATTAGCGGAAGAAACATTGTTCTTCTAATGAAAAAACTCTTGACTGACGAGCGATGGCGTTAACGATTTCACAACAGAGTTTGTAACTCTAAATAAGACATTAATTGCTCTTGCGAATGACTTTGTAAACATTTTTCTAACAAAGTAACAAGCTGTGTTTCAAATTTCTCAAAGTTGATTTACTTTGTAAAATAACAATATTGTTTTTTTTTTACTAAATTGGCATTTTATTTTAAACTCTTTTCTTTAAAAAAATAAAGTGAAAAGAATTATGGGCTTTTATTCAAATTTTATAGAAACTGAAATCAAAATTGCTGTCTCTCAACTAATGTCTTATTTTTTATAGGTTTTTATAAAATTTATAATACAAGTTAATCACTTCTATTAAGTACCTACCCTTATCTAGGGCCCAATAAACTACTAAGCGTTATGTATTGTTAAGGGTGTAAAATAATTCAGTAGGTGAAAAGAACATGTTATCAACCGCCATTATTTATTCAGGGGCCTGATACAAAAATCATTGGAATGGGCCTAATTTAAGACAGACAAAGAACCTAGCTCTAGGCATCTTAAATATCGTCATCTGTTAACTCAAATCCTAATCTTCCTCAGCATGATATTTACCCTTCTGAAGCTATGGCAAAACGTTTGCGCTGAAGGTATAAGCAGGAGCTCCAATTGAATTAACACAACAAGGATAACAATCGAAATTCCCGTAAATTTCATGAAAGGAACCAGGTGGTATCTCCGAAATTAATTCCCGCGTTAAGTCCGATATGTCACCAGGATATACGACATTTCACTTTATTCAAGGAATATCTAAATACCAGTTTACAATGTTTTGGTGTGTTTACTGTTTTAAATTAATAAATAGGAAATATTAGATGTAAGTAATTATAAAATATTCCTTATAAGTTATATCACCTACGTAAATAACTTTTTACCTCTATATTTTTTACAATTAAAATATTGAAAAGAACCCCAATACCACAAAAATAATCAAAAATATCAAATAAAACAAGTTACTTAAGATTAAACCCTTATGTACATTTCGATGACCATGTCATCATCATCAGAGGGTCTTGTTACAAAACACAATCTAGCACACAAGATGTTACAAACTAGAATGATCAAGTTCAACTAGAATCATTCTAGTTTGTAACTTCTTGTGTGCTAGATTGTGTTTTGTATCAAGACCCTCTGATGATGATGACATGGTCATCGAAATGTACATAAGGCTTTAATCTTAAGTAACTTGTTTTATTTGTTATTTTTGATTATTTTTGTGGTATTGAGGTTCTTTTCAATATTTTTATTGTAATATATTGTACCACTGTGCTCTTGATATTGTGTTCTATATTTTTGATAAGGTTGCCAATTAATCAAATGACTTTGTTAGCTCTCACTGTACCTAATTTCATGGAATGATATATTTATTTGAAAAATGAATGTAGGTTTTTAGGTTTTGATAGTCGAAACATGAAATGTATAAAAACCAAAAACTTGTAGGCAATAACCGCTTATGTTTAAATCTTTGTGTATAAAATAACACTGTGTAGCAAATAACAGAAAGAAACTGTCATTTCTTCATTTTTAACAATACTCCCCTAATTTTTATTACACACTAGTTTGAATTCGTTTGTATAAGATTGTTACGTTTTGCCTTACTTGAGAGTTTTCACAAAATACAGTTCGCTTCACAAATATTGAGGTGAACTGAAGGGTGAAATTGGGCGCCGTTATTGGAACGTCCTCATATTTTGGTTGCCTTGGTTGAATATTTTGCTTCGTTGCTATCGTGGTCTGTGGAGTGTAACGGGCTACGCTTTAGGGCCTTGTTGGTAGTATATTCTGTTTATTACTTTAAATATTTTGTGGTGTTTACCGATCATTCATTGATTAATGAATATAAATGGTGGCTTTATTTAGTTTTCCAAATATCCATATTTTTCCTTTAAATGTTTTATTATTTATATGTTAAGAACGCATATATGCTGTGTATGTTTTGTGTTACTATATACTTCATTTATATAGTTCGAATTGAATACATTTCGATAGTTCTTGTATATCATTCCTAGTTTTAAACCAATTTTCTGTATAATGTATAATGTGCATCAAAATGACGTGATATAAAGAAAATTCAATCCAAAGAGGAACAATAATTTCCAGACAATTACAGATTGTTTATAAAAAAGTGGCCCCTTTGTGAGTCCTAAAAATAATAATTCTTATCATCTTTTAATTTAAAATGTTTTAATAATAACTAAGGCCAATACAAATATATCACACAATCATTGCAAAATGTTTAAACATTATATAATAAAATATTTATATTACTTTATTGATAAAAAAAATTAATTGTAGAAACGTTTTTAAAAATCAGTTAAATTCAATAAATAAAAGTTGTAAAGTAAAATGACCTCAACAACAAAGTAGTTAGTAATAAAAGTTAGTCATATTGATCAATTTTTCCAAGTGAAACGACTTTCAAAATATTTCAACGTGTGTCACTTACATATTTAGTTAACTGAAGTTATATAAATAGTGGTATTAGAAATAAAATGAATCACAGTTACTGTAGTACCTCCCTTAACGCTTCTTCGTTATTGCGGCTTCCTTATAACGCTCTTACGGTTTGACTTTAAGGTCACCGGAACTGAAAAGCAACCATCGCATCTTGGCGACCAGAATGTGGCAGTCAGTATTTTCTATCCTCCTTGTTATTTGTCCTGCATAGTTAAACGGCAAATGAGTTGTTAATTTTAAAAAATTGTCAACACATTTTATATGAAAATATTTGTTTTTGAAATGATAAGAAACAATCATTACAATATACTTTTAAAAGTAAATAACTCATATTATTTTCTAAGGACTGTTTTTCGTTGTAAAAATGCAAATTTGTACTTTGGAAAATGTTTAAAACATATAACTTGACAACATTTAATCTAAAGCAACAAAGAATAAACTCACCAATGTAAACAAGCAAACACGTTACAAATTATTTATTTAGTGAGAACTACATCGGGAAGGAATATTAGCTTACCAACTGGGATATATATATATATATATATATATATATATATATATATATATATATATATATAAGGCTCCATAGACTCTATGCCAGAGTGAAATTATATCTCTATAAAACTGCCGTAAAAATAATTTTATTTTGTGTGTTAATAAAACCAAAAAATGTATAAGTTTTTAACTTTAATTGTTTTATACAAATATTTTAAAACAACAGTAATAGCTTTAATTGACGTTTTTTCGATTTTAGACAATTATAAAACTCAATAGAATGTTATTTCTATTAGTCTATATTTTGTTTATATATTTTCTCTTTTTTCCAAATGTAATATTTTAAAGAAGGCAGCTAAATCATAGCAGAGAAATAATTTTGTGCTTATTTTCTACATCTGGTTTTCTAGTTGCTAAGTGTTTATTAATTACTACCCACAATGTGCATTATAAGACGCATTCCCAACATATTTTGCTCCTAACGCAATACCCATTATATAACTAGAGATTGAGAGTTTTTATTTGTAATGCTTGGCGGTATAAGCCTCTTCCACTGAAGTTTCCTAAGAATTGATACCAGCTGGCTTTAAAGTAAATTATTTGCATGATATTTAAATATAATTTATAAATTTTAAATTATAGGTAACCAAAGTATAAGTTTAGAGGGAATACTGCTTAGGAGATTTTTGTCAATTCCATGAAGTTAAGCTACAGAGTGCCCGCTAGCAAAGTAGTTTATTATCAAATGAATGACAGTGAGTAGGACATTCAAATAAGAGAACGCTTTCTTGCGTGTCAGGCAGTGTACACATCGAATATATAGTGAAATATTAAGACCGAACATTAAGATACAAATGCATATAGAATACAAATTTCGATATAAACCCATCAACGCTTCCAATTTAAAGCTAAGATATAATAATTAATTAAAACCTTTTCTGCTGAATTATTTAATCACTTGCATAAGTTCGCCTTATGTTTAGCTATTTTCCGTTCAAATTTCATCCATGAATTCTGGTTTCACGCCCAATGATTTTAGTGCCAAGACAACGACCATTATTATTTAGTCAAATATTCTAAAACCGGAAATAAATTTTGCAGAAAGTAATGGTTTATCCAGCTGAAACGATTATATTGAATTATTCAGGTAGTTTATAGTAAAGGTACACATTGAACGTCAGTTCGTATTCAGTTCCGTTCAGCTATTCATGAAATTTACTTGTTTGCGTGTGCCATGATTTGTCAGAAATAAGATTTATTTTTCCTTGAAAGGTTAACGACAATAGACTTTACTAAATATGAATATTTGCAGATTTATTTAATTTATCTAGTGAAATTTACTCCAAATGCTTGCAACCTTTTGCTTTACTAGAATAAATGAATTCACTTATTATTTCCAATAGGTTCTAATCTGCTAATACAATCGTGGATAGCTGGATTTCCTATCTTTTTCATTTTAAAGACATGTAATTGATTTTGTATTCATATATTTTATACAGGATACAGATTTCGCCGGTACTAATTTTGCCCTTAAAAAGTCGTTATAGACCCCTAATATAGTCATTGAAGTTGGTTAAAAAGTAGAAATTAAAAAGGGGAAGTTTTTCTAGTTTTTAACAATTATCTGTTTCAGACCGTCGTATCATAGTGTGAGAATAAAACTGTTATATATATGTATACGGTAGATATATACTTGATAACAAAATGAAATATTAGCTAGGAGTAAATGTGGAAGATGTCTTTATTAAAAATAGGTAAAACAACTTAAACCCCAAAAAACGTTATATTTACCTCTTGATGTACACTTCGATTGAAAAGGAATCATCTTCAGAGCAAATTACAAGTTTACTTGAAGGAACATTTAAATGAAGATAATTATTATCATAAATAATGAAATATAACAATGTAGCCAATAAATATTAAAACTTGAAAAACAAATTAAATAAAAATAATATTATTTTATATATTTTTACAAGCGACACAAACTGAATATTTAGAATTGTGATTTTTTCAATAAACGTTTCACGTTGCATGAGTTTAAACATTACCAACTTTACACCAATACATAAGACACTATTTACAACGTACTAAGTAATAATGTTAAAATACACATTTATTAATTGTTAGCACGCATGAGGTACCTAAATGGAATGAGACTCTGCGATTGCACAAACTGTTATTAAGTAGTCTAACTATTTTGTATTGAAGCAATTAAATATAATCACAAGAAGGCGAGAACGGATCTGCTCCTAACAAGGAAACTTTAAAACAAATAAAATGGAACAGAGAGTCAGGACGGAAAGTCCAGTAATTGGAGAACTCGTTAGAACTGTCCAAATACTTTTCTTAATATATAATGTTTAAGTACGTAAGCCTGGGCTCTTTACTAACCATGTTACTTCTAGCGTTACTTTAAACAGTTTCTTTAATATAATATATTATGAATCTTGGACCTAATTATATAAAAACACAAATAAATTGCTTTCATAAAATAAATATATTATTATATTTAAGACATGAAACCTATTTATTATTTGTTTCTATATAGGATAATATTTTTTTAAGATATTTGCAAATTTTGCTAGTATTTTTATTCCAGATGCTAGATAGTTAATTGTTATCATTATTGTAACTTTTACTATTTTTTTATCAGTTGTGTTAGTAATCATAGTAATTGATTTCCTACATATATGAATTTAGGTTGTTTTTGCCACTTAATTTCACAAATAATAAGAGTAAATCGCATTAGAAATATTGTTTATTATAAAGTTATTTAATTACTTTAGAGATGGTATTTTTTAGCACAAAAACGCTGACATTCACCCTATAAGAAAATCTTAAAGCAAAGTATATATTTATAAAAAGAAATATCCAAGTTATTTACAAAAATGTCTAATAATAACTTGAATTTTATATCAATATTAGTTAACTGGAAGATTAATATTTTGTTACCGAAAACACAGATTTCAATTTACCATTTTAGATATATCATACATAAAAATATCGTGAATCCTGGAAAACCTATTTTAAATTGTTAAGTAAGTATTAAAACCTGGTTGTGTTTAAAAGTATAGAGTAAAGTAATCGGAAATTTAAAAAATACAAAATTTAATATAAAAGGTGGAAACGGAATATCTCAAAGGAATATAAAATTTAAAAAATAGTAGCAAACAAATAAGTAATATTTGTGAAGTTTTAATAATAATAATGTCTAATTTATTAAAATTATTGTATTGGTTTTATTCATAGCTTTGAGTTTTACATCATATAAAAAAAT